>JBAJNP010000166.1:0-126316 GCA_036877545.1 Yasuhikotakia modesta | reverse complement strand
ATTTTTTCAAATGAAATTGAAAATGAAATTTCCTGAAATTTAAATTACCCAGACAAAAGTAAACAAATATTAACAAGTAATATTGCAATTTTGCTCATAAAAGTGCATTTACTGACCTAAATTATGCAAATACTATCAAAGATATCCCAGTGCTATTAGCAAGGAAATATTTTGTCTGAACTGCAGTAAGGCAATCTGTGTTCTAGAAGATTTCTTGTAAACTGAATAAAAACTGAGGTTTTAAGTGTATAAAGTGTGGTGATAAGTGTAAATGAGCCATGTGTGACTCACAGAAGTTACTCATGATTTGATAAATAAAGACTCTTGGGATGTGTGAGACGATAGAGAGAGAGAGAGAGAGAGAGAGAGAGAGAGAGAGAGTGAGAGTGTGTTGTGTGTGTGTGTTGTAGGTGGTGTGGGAACAGATGTGGGTTATATGTAGGTGTGATGAGTTAGAGGACATGTGCGTTACCCAGGTGTAGGATGTTTGAGGCTAGGAGACACTCTGGTCCTCTCCAGCAGAGCCCCTGCCACTTCATCAAATATGCTTCTTATAGTTAAAGTCTTCATTGCCTAGGAAACGGTTTGATGAGTGCTCTTACTCTGTCTACATCTCACTAACACTCATCCCAAAGCCCAACTACAGAGGTGGGAGGTGTAATTGAGTTGACATAACTAACAGGGCCTAACTTCAACTAATCACAATCTCTGTGGCATTTGGAGACCAGAGGTCATTAACACTCACACACTAACACGCATTTCACAAGATCTCCCGAGAGCCAAATAACAGCCAGGAAAAGCTGCTGTCCTGCTTAACTGAGTTTGGTCATAACTTTTGTTGACGTAGATTTGGAGGGATTCAGTCGGTGTGTATCTCTCAGTTACAGTAATTTTGTAGTGATCAGATCTGCTATCCAATTGTGGAAACAACGCATGCAAATGCTCTTCAAGTACAGACACACTTAAAATGGACTGCAATTTTCATTCTAATCACCACATGGGCTCACAAATTTGCATATACTGTGGAAACATTAGCTGCAAAACACATTAATGTGGCTATTTAAGGTACAGTAGAATCTTACTTATCTTACATGAATTGCATGTTAATTTTAAATTAAAGTCTCTTACAGTTGTTTATGTTGCTTGTGTCTTTTTGTTTATGGAAAATGTCACAGAAATGTCAAAGGTAGTTGTTAAGTCTGTCACTCTCTTACATTCTTAACTGGCAAGTGTGACAGAACAGAAAAAGGAGAGATTTTAGCAACAACAAAACAATTAGGAAATGTCCCTAATCCGATTGAAATTAAGTCATTTTGAGTCAGCTGGTGGAAAAACATCTTAATCATCTTAGCCAATATATATTCAGTACCTGGAACACATTGTATGTCCTACTTCATCCGTGTCTTTCCAACATTATCTCCCATTATCTCTGCCTGTCTAAAGACAATGATAATGATACATCTTCATAGGAAAAAGCACTAATGTATGTCCAGACAGAGTAGGTGTGATGTGGGCTGTGTGTGAGTTTGTGCATGTGTTTATGTGCATGTGTGTCATGCTGGGAAATTGAGATGAGTTTATTCATCATTGGAAGGGAGAGGGAAGACAAACACCTAAAGGAAGCTGTGCAGGGGTGAGATGAGGTGTGTGGTTGTGCGTCTGCGTTGGGGGAGTTTAAATGAACAGATCTTGCTGTTGCCAGGCTACCGGCGGGCGCTGTTCCGTCGCTCTGGTCTCCAGCCACGTCTCCCACACGAACAGCCTCCGCCAGTCAATGAGTATGTGCACGCTGTCTTTCTCACCCGCACTTCTACATGCACATGCAGCCGCCCAGCAGGCGGTTGTCACACGTACCCGCTGGGTTAAACACAGTTGAAATCGTTCTCTTACGCGCTCTCGCAGAGGCCGTTCGGCTTTGCACCTGGGAAGGCGAGAGAAGAGCAGACATGGAAAATCTGTGCTGGTTCAGCAAATATCACAGTGAACCGAAGGTAGGAACGGCGTGGCGGTGTGTAGCTGTGACCCTTTAAATGTAAAGAAGAGACATGACACATCTGTAGAAATGGGGCTTTTTGCGATCAAACGCGCCACAGACGCTGCGCGGCGGAACGAAAGAGAACGCGAGTGCTGAGACGCGCTTTAAAAGTTGAACGGCTTTTTACTGGACACGGTGCATTTAAATGCGAGACACTAAGAAATAGATCGAGGCATGTCCGTTCAACTCAAGAAATCAATTAAAAACAGCCACGATGAACGCAAAGCGAGTCTAGCTTAAACTGTTCCGCTACCACGCAGGCTGTCTACAAGTGTTTACATACTCCTCGTCTTATAACAAACAATGGTATAAGAGAACATTGACGTATGCTTTTAAAGAAGTACCATTTGTCACTGTACCATTACAGAAAAATGCATGATTCACCCAAAATTGCAAAGTTTATACGATCACATTGCCCAACCATGTGCGACTGTTTTTTCTGTTGTGCACAGAAGCAAATGATAAACCAACAGCTTTATTTATTTACTTTAACAACATATTGCACTGAGATATAAGCCAGGCAAATATAAACACTGGAAATCTAAATGGTGTCTTTTGTTCTCTCTACTGCAGCTGTGTTTCTCACCTGAACCCTGAGACCAGTGAACGTGACACAGATTCTTACTGGTGTTATAAAGCTTCATTGGTATCACTGACGTCTCTGTGTCCAGGTAAAGATGTCTCAGGTGAAGCAGGTTGGCCTGTTGGCTGCTGGATGTCAGCCCTGGAATAAAGATGTGTGTGCTGCCAGTGGGGACAGGTTTGCATATTGTGCCACGCTTGCCATATATGTGTACCAAGTAAGTGATCTATTTAAATACTTCTCTTTAACTGTGGGTTGCCTTAACAACCTACCACTTACATTACAATATGGACAAAGTGTATTCTTGTAGTATTCCAGTATTCCTGTAGCTGGTAGAGCATTGTGTTAGCGGCGCGAAAGTTGTGGGTTCGATCCCAGGAAACACAAGTAGTTGAATTTACTGTAAGTTGCTTTGGATAAAAGTGTCTGCCAGACGAATAAATGTAATGAAATGTATGCTAATTATAAGGATTCAAATCACTGTCTTTATGCTGTTGTCATGGCAACCTGTTGTGACGGTCTACTGTGACTGAAACTTCGAAACGAAAAGTGTTTGAAATAGTTTTAAGTGCCTCTGATTGAAGTCTTTTCCTCCAGCTTGATCACAGATATAATGAGTTTAAACTGCGAGCTATCATGTCCGAGCACAAGAAGACCATCACAGCCATATCATGGTGTCCACACAATCCTGAAGTGTTTGCCAGCGCCAGTGCAGATAATCTGCTCATCATCTGGAACGTGGCTGAGCAGAAAGCAGTTGCACGACTGGATAACACCAAAGGTACCATTACCTGATAGAATACAAACGTTGCTTGTGTTCTTTAAAACACTACATGGACACAAGATGCACCTTTTACACAATACAGTCTGTAAGTGTTTGTTCCTGTGAATTATTTGTGTTTGTTGTGCTCTTGACATTTCAGTGCTAGATGTTTATGTGTGTCTTAGGTATTCCTGCCTCTCTCAGCTGGTGCTGGAATGCAGGTGACAGTGTAGCGTTCGTCTCACATCGGGGTCCTCTGTACATATGGACCATCTCTGGGCCTGACTCAGGAGTCACGGTGCACAAAGAGGCCCACAGCTTTCTCTCAGATATCTGCTTGTTCCGCTGGCATCCTCTGAAAAAGGGAAAAGTGGTGTTTGGACACACTGATGGGAGTCTGTCAGTCTTTCAACCAGGTAACTGTGAGAAACAATGAGGTGTTTATGTTTTCTGCTGAACAGTAGCTTAATTTTAGAACTGTTGTCAATCATCAGTGACACAATACTGTATGTAACATCAGGACCACCAATGTGTGTGTTTGGGGGAAGGGTTGAGGGACAACAGGGGTTACAAACTGGTAATATTGTTCCAGACACGGAAAGGAGGGGAGCCCACTGAGGTAATCTATTTAGCCCAGTCATTGCTAACCTGAGGCAATATAGGCAATATTTTTATATAAATAATCTAAAAATGTTGAAGGACTGCACATACAATTAAATTAAATGAAATATGTACAAAAAATTATAATAAATAAATTATAGTATCAGTTATAGTAATAATATGAATTGTGTTCAGATTGTCTGTTGCACTGCTAAACAGCGTTGTTTTTAAGCATTGTCTGCAGTTCAAGTTGAGTGTATGTCTTTAAAATCAGCTGGGACTCTTAATGAGCTCATTGTGTAATTACCTGAGTCTCCTAATCACATCACCTCAGGTACAAAGAATCAAAAGCACGTACTACGGCCCGAGTCGCTAGAAGGCACAGATGAGGAAGACCCCGTCACAGCTCTAGAGTGGGACCCCCTCAGCACAGACTACCTGCTGGTGGCTAACATGCACAATGGCATCAGACTGCTGGACTCTGAGTCGCTGTGCTGCATCACTACGTTTAGTTTTCCCAGCGCTGCTGCGTCTGTGCAGTGTCTGGCCTGGATACCCAGTGCCCCCGGCATGTTTATCACAGGGGGTAAGATCAATACAGACACAGTCAAGTTCTAATTATTAGCATTTTAGCTAATATATATTATAATACATATCATAATATAAATGATATATATCATATTAGCATAAATTATTAGCATATTAGCATTATTTTATTTATATATTTTAATTCAGAACCGCATGAATGTAGTTTATATGTTTACATCAGTAAGAAGTACATTGTATGCTAAATTAGACTAAGTTACATTTAATGTGATTTTTTTTCTATTTTAAATGGTCATGCCTTTTTATAACGTGAACAAAAAAACAAACTCCATCACTTATTGTATATGTTTGTTTCTACTTAAATTAACTGTAAGACTCACAGGTTGGCGTTTTGAGGATATGGAACGTGTCAAGAGCGACACCTCTGGATAACTTTAAGCTAAAGAAAACTGGCTTCCATGCTCTTCATGTTTTGAATTCCCCACCAGCAAAAAAATGTATGTGTTTTCATCCTTGCCATTTAACATTTATGTGTGTCTGCGTTTGTCAAAATGATTTATATTGATTTTTGTGTTTTGAACCTATTAGCATTTAGCTCCAACTCCCCTTCCAAGAACCATTACACCTCCTCCACCAGCGAGGCTGTGCCTCCACCTACTCTATCACAGAACCAGGCCTTCTCCCTCCCCCCAGGCCACGCTGTCTGCTGTTTCATGGATGGGGGGGTGGGACTGTACGATATGGGCGCCAAAAAGTGGGACTTCCTGCGAGACCTGGTAGGACTGGCTTGCTGTTGGTAAAATTTCACTGGCAATCATTGGTTTGGGGCAGAGCCACACCCACTTTAGGCCGTCCCACATCTATTCACCCTAATTATGATATATCATGTGAGCTTTATGATTTGTTGACCTGTTACAGGGTCATGTTGAAACCATTTTTGACTGCAAATTCAAGCCAGATGACCCAAATCTTCTAGCTACAGCTTCATTTGATGGAACGATAAAGGTGTGGGATATAAACACTTTAACGGCTGTATACACATCACCGGGCAATGAAGGAGTGGTTTACTCTCTGTCCTGGGCTCCTGGTAAGAATCATACACAGCATTAGCTCAGAACAAATGCCCTTGTTACCACTGTGCTTTCAGAGGAATATTAGTAAAACTAATAAAAACATTTTTTGTTTTTCTGTTTCACTGTAACCCAAAGGAGATCTGAACTGTATAGCAGGAGCTACGTCCAGGAATGGTGCCTTCATTTGGGATGTGAAGAAAGGAAAAATGATCACAAGGTTTAATGAGGCAAGGCGGATGTTAAAGCAAAATATAGCTGCAAGCGCCAATCATAGTGGCAAGTGTGCCAGTAGCAAACCTGACTGAATATAGAGTTCTGGCGATGATTTTTTTGAAAAGTAATTTAAAAGACAGCAATTTACTTTCCCACTTCATTCAGATTCATTGTTCGAATTTGATTGATGTTGTATTTGTCATTTTGACCGGAATTGTGTTGCAGCATGGGAAGAATGGGATCTTTTGTGTCGCTTGGAGCCACAAAGATTCCAAAAGAATAGCCACATGCAGTGGAGATGGATTTTGGTGAGGCTTGTATAGAATTTTAAATTAACATTTCACAAACATTTTCACCAGTTCCACTGAATCTTTTTTCATTTCCGCATTCTTAATAGTTTTGTGTATGGAATTTGATTTTTAGCATAATTAGAACCATTGATGGGAAAGTCTTACACAAGTACAAACATCCGGCAGCAGTGTTTGGCTGTGACTGGAGTCAAAATAACAAGTATGTCTTTTAGTCAAATAAACAAACAGAATGTTCTAGCAATATTATTCTGTAATATTGCATTGAGTAATGCTCTCTCTCTCTCTCTTTATCACAAACACAGAGATATGATCGCCACTGGCTGTGAAGACAGGAATGTTAGAGTCTATTATTTAGCCACCAGCTCAGACCAACCACTAAAAGTCTTTACAGGTCACACAGCCAAAGTATTTCATGTGCGTTGGTCGCCCCTCAGAGAGGGCATACTGTGTAGTGGATCAGATGATGGGTAATAAGTCAATTAAAATATCCCTTTAAACTTCTAATAAAGAGTTAATATGATATTTGCAATAAAAAAGTAATTGCTTGCAAACATTATTTTTGTAGCCATTGTCTTCTGAAACTAGTTATATTAGTTATATTAGTATACATATACAACAATATGTATATAATGTTAGCATGTATTTTTTGATAATTAAACTTACATACATCTGAGAGTTTCTGTTTGAATGTTAAATAGCACTGTTAGGATTTGGGACTATACCCAAGACGCCTGCATCAATGTGTTGAGTGGCCATACGGCTCCAGTTAGGGGTCTGATGTGGAACACGGAGGTTCCGTACCTCTTGACCTCAGGGAGCTGGGACTACACCATCCGTGTCTGGGACACCAGAGACGGCACCTGTCTAGACACTGTGTATGACCATGGGGCTGATGTCTATGGTAGTGTATTGAATACATTCCACAAGGCTTTTTGATAGTTGTTTAATAAATAGCATGGAAATATTGGTCCTTTATGTGTTTATTAAGGTGCTTAATGTGTTTATTAGTGCTGGAGTATAATGTACAGCCAAAGAATGTAAGCCATAGAACAGGCACTTAAAAAAACCCATTTTATTGTCAGTTTATTGTGTTCATATATTATTCATACAGCCTTGTCAAAAATACGACATCTGCAGGTCTGACATGTCACCCCAGCCGTCCATTTACTATGGCTTCCTGCTCCAGGGACTCAACCGTCCGACTGTGGTCACTCACTCCTCTAATTGCTCCCTTAGTGGTCAACATCCTTACTGACCACAGCTGGGATGACATCATCGGCAACACTGGTAAGATCAGTCAGCAGGATGCAGTTAAACCAGACCTACATATTGCGTAGTGCTTTGACAGTAACTGTTTTTTTGTGTGCAGATCGTGCTATGGTGTCCGGGGCTCCTCCCCTCCTGTGTGGTAAAGTTTCCAGAGATATCAAACAGGAACTGGATAAACTCTCCAGCGACGTTTGCATGAAGAAGCTCAGATGGTTCTCGGAGTGTTTCTCTGTATGTACATTTCAATGGGACTTTAAATATCCTTCAGCTGTGTACAGAGGTGTTAAGGGGCCTTAGGATTTGATCTCTGCTTTTAAAGCCACCAGGGGGGAGTCAAAACCTGTGGGACCTGGTGGCTGTAATTAATGGACAGGATGATAGTCTTCTACCACAGAACTATGGTCAGGGCATCATGCATATGAAACACCTGGTCCGCTTCAAAACCGTAAGTCTATGAATAAAGATGAGACACACACACACATATATATATACATACACACACACACACATATACATATATTTTATACATATATATATGTGTGTGTGTGTGTGTGTGTCTATATAAGTGTATGTATATATGAAGATATATATACCATAATATAAGTTCTAAAAGCATCAACTGAAATCTAATAGTTTATCTTTAGCTTTCATGAAGCATGTTATCTTCTGTTTCCACTGTATCTATTAAATGAATTGTGAATATTGAATGCATGTCCCTTCTGTGTAGTCTGAAGCACAAGAACTGACCATTGTAAAGATGTCAAAGTTTGGAGGTGGTATCGGAGCACCCAGTAAAGAGGAGAGACTGAAGAACGCAGCAGAGATCCATATCAGACTGGGTCAAATCCAGAGATACTGTGAACTTATGGTGGAACTGGGAGAGGTAACTCTAAAAGCTCATTGGTTCATTCATTCAATCATTTTATATTTAAATACTGTGAACAAAATCCACACTGGATTATTGGATGATTCTGGATGATGTTTTAGTGGGAAAAGGCTCTTTCTGTGGCTCCCGGTGTGTCCATGAAATACTGGAAGAAGCTCATGCAAAGGTATCTCACAGAGTCCGTTGCTGTTGTAAGTCCATTGTTACGAGCAAGTCAATTGAGTTTATGCATTAATTGCATCATGCAGGAGAGCAGACCAACTGATGCAAGAGGGCAATGATGATGTCATACCGTACTGCATCGCCACCGGAGAAGTGAAAAAACTGGTGAATTTCTTCACCTCCAGAGGTCAGCTGAAGGAAGCCGTGCTGGTGGCTCAGGTACAGGACGCTGTTTGTACCCACTTTAAAATAAAGACTATGGCTCTATGTCTGATGTATTCAGTAGGATTCTGTTTAACAGGGAGCTTGTGAGGGCAACATCCATGGACCTCAAAACATGTCTATAAACCATGCTGCAAATTCAGACAACGACAGCCTAGAGAAATACTGCGGGTAAGCGATACTGAGTTTAAGCTGCAGCTAAATGTTTCTTGCCATTTGTTTGCAGGAATGTTTTTGTTACACGCTTTTTTGTGACCAGACTGTTGCATCGAGAGTGTAAGGAGCTGGCAGAGTG
Organism: Yasuhikotakia modesta; assembly: GCA_036877545.1. Lineage (NCBI taxonomy): Eukaryota > Metazoa > Chordata > Actinopteri > Cypriniformes > Botiidae > Yasuhikotakia > Yasuhikotakia modesta. The sequence goes on along the minus strand of JBAJNP010000166.1, from coordinate 117,358 downwards.
GTATTTTCAGGACGGACACGCCGTGTTGGCAGCCTGCTGTCATCTCTCTGTAGACAACTCAGAAGTATGCATACTATACTGATACATACTTCCCATAACATAACATATGATGTATAATAACATAACATATAATAATATGGGTGATTGATATGACTTTAATAGTTTTTGTTAATGGCAGAGAAGGAAGTACTACATTATGTACAATAAAAATATACAGTAATTTATTTTTAAAATGTATAAATAGTTTATAGGGGGATAGATTTGGTGGGATAATTAGGGTAAAAGTGCTTAAATGTCATAATGATGATACTTTATTAAAACTTCTTTATTAAAAATATTTAATTTTTATGCAACTTTTATTTAATTTTATTTTCATATAGGCAGCCGAAAGGTTGTTAGTAATTTACCCAAAAACTAACCCCAAAGTATTTCTATTTGCACTGTCTTTTTAAAACACAGATGTTAGGAGGCAACATTAAACGTTAGGCCAACACTGTATGTGAGATGTGAGCAGGTATACAAAGATCATTTAGAGTTTTTATCGTCCATGTGTCAGCTGGCTATGGCCTCACTGATCAGAGGCAATGAGCTGGAACTGGCGGTGTGTGTGGGCACAGTCCTGGGAGAGCCAGCCAGCAAAGCCACCCACTACGTTCTGGAGCTATTGGCCAGGAAGTATATGACCACTGCCACATGGTGAGAACAACATTGATGCATCACATCAACACGGCCTTATTGCACTCTTAGAAGGGAACATAGATTCTTGTTTAGTAACCTTATGTCTTATATGTCTTATAACCTTATGTTTATGTCAGATTGAATCACATTTTTCTCGGAATAAAACGCATCTCTTCTCATCAGTCATGTACAGAAGTGTTGACATGATACTGATAATCGCTGTTGCTGCCCACCTTATACATCTGTCATCTCCATCTCTCTCTCTAGCTTTCCATCTGTGGCATGCAGGTATTTTCTTAGCCTTCCTTAAGTAGCATTAATTTTATTTGGACTAATGCTAATTTTTCTACTTCATACATTATCTTTCATAAAATATAGACCATAACAGGTTTAGTTTCATAAATCCTTTAAGGATAACAGCTGCTGCCATTTTTGCAGGTGTTAAATTTTATTTTTCAGTTTTAATTTAGCACGGTCACCACTTGCAAGTTTTTACACTTTCAAAATCTACATAAACATGCAAAAATAAACAATTCTGATAGTTGTTGTATGACGAATCACATAAAAAAAATTTTTAGTGGCAGCATTTTTACATTAACAGCGACAGTAAATTTCCATAGGTTGTCCATTTGCAGCACCTGTTGCTGCATCTTATTTTTTGGCGTTTCACTCGCCAGGGATCTCGCGGCCAGATTACTCCTGATGATCCCTGATAACAAAATCTTGTTATCCAAACTGTGTGCCTTCTACCCTGGCAGCTCCGCTGAAATTAACGACCTCCATGAAAAGGTATGAGCAAATGTTGTGCAGAAACGTACTAGTGGTTACGCATAATTATTTGTTTAATTGTCTTTCAGTGTGGCCTACCGACTTTAGAAGAATGTAAAGAGCTTGCCGAGACTTCACATGCTGAAGGAGAAATCTTTCAAGCAGTAAGATATTATCTCCTGAGCCCGGAACCTGAAAAGGCTCTTCCTGTTGGGATCTCATATGTCAAAGGTGTGTGTGTGTGTTTCCTTACCACAACGCAGTAGCAATATGTCATAAATATTCCTGTAAAGGTTATATGTAAATTAATAATGATCACACTAATCAAATAATGCAGCGGTTTTTATTATATCTTATTGCTGAAAATTATGTTCCTATACACAAATAGTCTCTCTCTGATATCTTAAAAATCGGCTTGGTAGCTACTTAAATAATCAATCTCTATTAGAAACAAATGTCCAAACTATTTTAGACATTTGTGTAAACAACTATGTGTAAAACAAATGTGAATAACATAATGTGTAAAATAAGTGTAAATAAATGTAAATAACAAATGTGTAAAAACTATTTTTTAGTCCAGTGCTTTATTACAAATCCAGCCCGGAATTTTTCTCCATCAAAACAATCTGAACAAGCTAATCAGAGTCTTCAGGGTCAGTTGAAAATTATAGGCAGGTGTTTCTCTTTAGGGTTGAAATTAAGTCATTTACCACTGAGAGGAATTTCTGTGCCTTTATCTTGAGGAGGAGGAGTCTTCCAAAGGAGGTGTCAAAGCTATTTGTTGTATTGATTGCTGGATTTCTGCCTTCACAGAGCAGCTGAGCTCTCCTGACTGGACTGTGGACTCTGTATACCATGTTCTAGACCTGCTGAGCTACATCAGAACCGACCGTCTAATTCTCTCAAAGTGTAGTCAGTAAGTCAGTGACCTTCCCTCAGAGTCACCTGTGTTATTAAAATAATCGTAGGCTCTGTGGTTTGACTGTCTCTCTGTGTCTCTGGCTAGAGAGCGAAATGAGTTGCTCATTCTCTGCGGGTATTTTGGTGCACTGTTAGCCATCGGGAGGCAGTATTCAAGTATAGTTCCAGCACTTTATGAATACACAAGGTAAGCTATTTAACACAATGATAATACACAATAACAAAGGGCAATAGAATAATGCATGCATGAGACAGAAAGCAAAATATAAGGCATCATACAGTAACAAACTCTGGGATTTAAGTTTGCAACAGATGTTTGTACAGTAAAATGTCTGGTTCTGTTTTTAAATAAACAAATGACGTTTGTGAGGTGTCAGATTATTGCTTTTTACTTCCTGTTTTAAATGGTTTTATATTGCATTTGTGTAACTATAATCATTTAATATATTAATAAATAGCCTTCCTTTTAGCTCAACTGGTAAAGCATTACGTTAACACTGCAAAGGTTTGATCCCAGGGGAAGGCAAGTCCTGATAAAAATATGTGTACCTTGAATTCATCAAGTTGCTTTGGATAAAAGTGTCTGCCGATTGAATGTAATTGTAAATGTAAAACCACCTGCTGTTAATTTTAGACACTGATGTCAGGAAGTGTATATGATGATTAATGTCTCTCTGTGTCTCAGTCAGCTGCTGAAGAGAAGAGAGGTGGCTGTACCGTTGCAGATAGAGCAGTTGTCTGTAGAGTTGGAGGCCTGGAGAGTGTGCACACAACCTCTCAAGTCAGTACAGCAATGCATGACAGTTTATTACATAACGGCTCTGTTTAAAATCCTAGTGACCTGCCTCGCTAGACAGCATGTTTAGACACCCTAGATAACGCATAGAGTGTTCCAAAATGATGCTGCTTTGGGTTTAAAGGCGTCATTTGAGTTGGCATCCGTTAACATTAAAAAAATCCAAAAACAAAAAATATTGGAAAATGTCAATATCACGATGTAAAAAACATAAAATTAGCATTATTTATTTTGTATACTCATTGGACTATTATTTTAATAGTTATAAACACACATTCTGACTGTATTGAGGGTGAGCCTCCTAGGTACATACATAAGGCTTGAGTCTGTCTTGCTATGTCTTGCTAATTTTACTATGTCTTGGGCCCTTGTTTCAGTTTGTCACAAATAAGGTCCTGTTTTCTCCAGGTTGCTGTCTTTGAAGGAATCTCACTAGGTTTCAGATTACCAACTCTGCTGATGTTGACAAAAAATCTCCATAACTCTTGCTTCTTTCTGTTCTTTCCTCTCTTTAATGCACACCTGTGAAATGTGAATGCATATGCAGAGCACCAGATGAAAGCTTGTATGTCCCACCATCTGAGGCTCAGAAAGCAAAGTATAGCCAGCTGTTCAGTCACATTGGAGAGGAACCAATCAAAGGCCTAGAAGGTCCTGACTATGTCACTGGCTCCAACCTGCCAAGCCACTCTGATGTTCAGGTTTCCTGCTTCACAGGTCTCAGGATACAGGTGGGTCTCTATGCTAATATTGTGTCTCAGCATTAGGTTTGTGTGATCATTGAAGAAAAATGTGATATGCACTATGCAGTACAGTAATGCTTGTAAAGTCAATTAATTGTATATTGTAAAATATCAATAAGATTTAAAAATGTTATCATATAATATAAAGTTAAATAACTGCATTTACATTTATTCATTTGGCAGATGCTATTCTACAAAGCAACATACAGTGAAAGTACTTTGAATACATTATCAGTATTTCCTGGATCGAACCCACAACCTTTGCGCTGCTAACACAACACTAACTTGCATGCTTTACATTCTTTTTGGGAAAGAAAGCATCACTACAACCTCTGATAGCAGTTTCTTTATCTGCATTGATATAAAACTTACAAGACAACTTTGAATTATTAAAATCATTTGGTTGTAAACCATTGCACAATGCATTTTGTAATATGCAAATTTGCAAATATTGTGCAACAGCTTGGCATTATGACATCATTACCGCATGACTGCATGTGCAACAAATATAGTGCATGTGCACAAATCTGATCTGTTTGTCTCGGTTTTCACCGACAGGGTCCTGTGTTCTTCCTGGAAGATGGCAAATCAGCCATTTCTCTAAATGACGCCCTAATGTGGGCGAAGGTGAACCCATTCTCTCCACTGGGGACGGGTATACGCCTCAACCCCTTCTGAGAACAAACACAGGAACATCAGCAGTATTCTGTCTGGTCTGGATCAGAACATTTAGCATCTGTAGCAGAATAACATTACAGAGAGCTTATGTGTCACAGAAGATCAAGTGTGGCTGGAATCAACACTGGAGTCTTTCCCATGATTCCTCATGTCAATGTACAACAGTGAGACCACTGAAGGATATGCAAAGAATATATCAACAGTCAACTGTGTTGTGCATTACAGCTTAAAATGACTTAATAACTGAGAAAATAACAGAGTTCATTGATGAATGTTGTATGTGAAGCGGAACAATTACAGATATGGATGTTATGATTAGGTGTTAGGGTTTTAGTTAGTACCAAAGTTATTAGTACGAAATTCTAAATTATGAAGGTTATTAAGGTATTATGAAGGGTTTTGAACACACAATCTTATGAATGTTTCATTATTAACTAACTTTATTTTAAAGGCTTGGGCACAGGGTATTTATTTGTACAGATTTATTTAGATGGTTTATTTTGCTGCTTTAACACTGGAAAAATCGGACTGTCATGTTTATGTATTGACTTACTGAAAATACTTGTTGACTATTGAATATACAACCTATTTTACTAGAACCAAATAGAAGTACTAAGAGTTTGCATATTGTAATAATCACAGCTTGGGTTAGAGTGTAAATAGAAGATCAAGCCTTGCTGCTGCGTTCAAAATGTGTCTAGAATAAGTTTGAAAAATGCACACACAGAGCGAGAGGGCAAGACGTTTCTGCTTCTACGTTAGAGTGTATTTTTAGAGTTAAAAGACAAGCATTTGTATCAATATTGCATAGTATGCTAAACAAATATCAGGTGTTCAAACTGGTTAAACCTTAAAATGCAAGAGCTGTCAAACATGGTTGAGTGTATAAAATAGTTTGGGAGAATTACAAATGGAAATTTAGTGTTATGATAGAATAACCACATACAGAGACTATTTTCATCAGATTGCACTGTGAAATGTATTTATTTGTATATAGGTTTGTTGCAGAGTTTACGCTTAAACTTAAGGCTACAATGGATGTAGATAACATTATTCGTAAGATCACTGTCTATACACAGCAGAGTGAATGTAATATTTTGATTCTGGAGTTGAGTCAGATTGAGACCAGATCGAGACATCCACTGACTGCATGCAAGCAGCTCATCTGTTACGCGTTTATTTAGAGCAATGATTCTATCATAAGAGCAAGACATGGAAGAACTGGCAAGATTGTCACTTAAACTGACCTTTTTGTGACCATCATTTGATAATTACTATTAAAAGAACAAGTGATTTTATTTTTGATCATGATTACTGCACAATTGCTACATTAATTCAAATTATTTAATAAAATTATTGTTACAGTAGTTAATAAATACAGGCACCATTAAAATTGTCAAGTTCATATATTAACTGCTTTAAAAAAATTGACAAAGAAGGCAATCAAATTTTAAATTTATTTGTTGATAAAGTTTTTGTCATGCTTCGTTTTGGCAAAATGTTTAACAAAAGTATTAAACAATCTTCCAAGTGGGCTACCGATTCATCATAGTGTTGTGATGTACAGTTTTTAAATATTATTTTGATTTAAAATTGACAATTTACGTTATTGCTTTTAATCCACTTCAAGGCATAACAGCAATTTCATTCGCAGGTAATACATTTGTATTTCAGTAGACATGCAGCTAACATCTGCGCATGGATTACAAATGACTAATTTACACTATTTGTGTTCAGACATTATTAACTAAAATATAACTGATGTTTACTAGTTGCACAAAAATATATCAATTAAAATGGAAATTGACTTAGCCAGAGTAAAAATAATGGCAAGTTTGTGTTTGTGTGTGTTGTGTTTGTGATGACTTCATATGTTAATGCACTTTATATAAGAAAATAGAGAAAATGAGTGTGAGGGCTTTATGAAAGGAGATAGAGAGTCTATCTATACTGAAGAAAACTCTTAAGCAGAGTTGGCAGTCTGAGGTGAGGGATCAGGTGTAGTCTGGATCGGCCCATGTAGTTTCGGATGTTCAGTCTACACAGCTGACACAGTGACCGCGGTGTAGCTGCCCAGAAGAAAACAGAGTAAAGGTTAGTATTATTGCGCCCGTGATGTCATCCATTCATTTTAGAAATTGAGATCATCGAAACTGTGTCATGCACCTATTTTTAAGTGTCAGTCTTCACTTACAAACCAAAACAAACAGCTAAGCAGACCAATAATATATATAATAATAATAGGGTTACCTGGTAAAATATAGATGTGAAGTTTTTAAATATTGTGCAAGAACTACTGCCTTCAAATCTAATTTAAGTCTAATTTACAAGCATTCTTTTTTTTACATGCATTTTCCTTTTTTTACATGCATTTTCCTTTTTTTTCATCATTATGGTTAACAAATAAATACATAAATATTCAAAATATTTTATAAACAAAAGCATTACCTTCATAAAGCAGAAGTATTCCCTCCGCCGAACTGCTGGGTGGCGCTGTCTCCACAGGCCTCTGCAGCTCCAAGTTGCGAGCGCTGATGTTAGCGCCAAACTCTAGCAGAACTTTGATGATTTCTGGGGAATCCTTTTGTGCTGCGGCATGAAGGGGTGTGTCCAGGAAGCGACCCTTCTGTACGTTGGCACCTGAGAGATACATCCTTTTGTGAAAGTGTCATATAAACAAGACACAAGTGAGATAGCATATTGTGCTAGCAAGGCCAAGTCACGGATATTAATTCCAGGAAGCACGTGACTTGATCAAAGGTACATATAGAATCTTAAATGCACTTTAATTCGCTTAAACAACATGACATCAGAGCTTGATTTGAACAGTAATGCTCATACAGGCTTCAAAATGTTTCACAGAACTTTTTCCTCACCTCCATCCAGAAGTTTCTGTGTACACTGGAGTTCCCGGGAGATACAGGCAATGTAGAGCGGCGTTCCTAAATGGGGAATGTCATAATCTACATCCGCCCCCCATGCAATGAGAGACTCTATACATGCTGCCCTGCCTGGGACAATAAACACATTCATATTTAATCACACTAAGAATCAAGGTATCATTTATCTGCTATAAATGCAACATTTATACAGTTTTTTACAGAAACTCAAATTTTTATTTTGTGGCTAGCAGAATCACTCACCTTTGCTGGAGGCCTCATGAATGGGAGAAGGTTGGCACACTTCTGTCTGTGGTTTTGCTCCATGTTCCAGCAGCACTTCTGTGCAAGTGACACTTCCTGCTGAGCAGGCATTAAACAGCGGTGTCACACCATCAATGGTGGTGGCATTCACCTACAAACATGTCAACAGAACAAGTGAGTATAAGGATCAAGCTTTTATAGAATATGTTTGCATGAACATCAAAAACATGACAGGTTGCATTCATTTGCACTGATTTAAATGCATCTTTAGTCCAATCATTTTCCAATGATTGTGATTGTATCATTCAGAGGTGATAATTGCTGAGTTTATCACTGTCTGAATTGTAAATGTTGCTGTTTTTCTCCAGTTCCCAAAAGAAATTCGCATCTCCCCATTTTTCACAAACACCTGTGTCACACTTTAAAGTCCAAAATCTTCAGAGATTTAGGAGGTTTCACAAATGTACACATTTGTAAGTGACAACACATTTCAACACAGGCATAAATTCCCTTTAAATCTTTAGTGTGTGATTTAGTCATTTACACTGATGCATTTGGCAGCACATTTATCCAAAGCAACTTACAATTAATTATTTGCATTGTTACCTGAAAACCGAACCCATGACCAAGTTGTTGCTAGCGCTGTGCTCTACCAGTTAAGCTACAAGAACTACAAAATATAAATTCTTTCCTTTGTGTGGTTATAAACTTACATTGGCACCCGCCTCTATAAGAGCCCTGGCACATGCCACATGATCGCCAAGACAAGCTTCATGCAGCGGAGTCACATGATCAATGGTGATGATATTTGCACTGTAACCCTGGTAACAATCAAAATACCCAAAGTAATTTTCTGTAATTTACTTTAATTTAATGTTCATGCTTATGTGATCAGATGTATTATAATATTATACTAGTTTAAATGGTTTTGCATACTTATATATTTAGTGATTTAAACTGGTAGGAGTATTATGTGTGTAAACCTGTGAGAGAAGGGTTTTAAGCGCCAGCAGACGGCCCTGACACGCAGCTTCATGGAGAGGAGACCTATCCGCCCATGAACCTATGAGAAATGAAGACAGGTCACATGACTCTTACGTATAAACATTATACTGAACCTTTTAGCTCAGACAAACATCACAAAAACTTGTTGATTTAGCCAACCTTACATTAACAACTTAACCTAATGTACAGTGTATCCACTCAATATATCCAATCAAAATGGTTTTATATTTCACAGGACACTTTAAAGTGAAAGTGGTGTGAGTGAGCGGGTTATGTTGACACTGCCCATTGACAGCTGTTGATAAGAGAGCTTGTGAGTGGAAACGGCAAAGCATTATCAACTACTGTGAAAGTGTATCAGCTCTCTATAACACAATAGAAGTCCACTCATTTCAACAGCTGAGCTTTTTTAATAGATTCTCATGAGATATTTGTTATCATGTGCAATATTTGTTAACTAACATTTACAACTAAATATGCAATTGAACCTGGCTGAATTGTTATTAGTACTACAGTATGTCAAATACATGACACAAGTGGTCCTATATATGCATGGATGTGGCTTAAATTTACAGGGCCAGGGGCTGCCATTTTATGTATGCCCCCCCTCATAGAAGGACATGGGCTAACATTCCAGATATAATCGCCATCTCTTTAGAGAATTATACAATAGCATCCATAGCATTCAATACAACATGAATGTCTGCATAGGGCTGCCAAACTTACTGTTCATTACAGAATTGCTCATATACCACAGAATTATCTCATATTTAATGGATTATGGTCTTGTATTAAATCCATACAGAATGCAAGAATGATTAAAAATAGGGTCAGTGAAAGCACATAGTACAGTTTGTCAGTCAGCCAAAATTATTAAGTGATTGTATCTCATATTACCTTTATATTAAATCCAAACAGGGAATATCTTCTTTACAGGCATAAATAGCTGTAGGCATACACTGTGTACACTAGAGTTTAGTTCTGCTTTTTTAAGTTTTAAGAGCTTGCTAAAACAAAACTGACAGTGTTTCTCTTTTATTTCTGCTAGCATTTTTTCTGCAACCCAAAACTGACATTGACGAAACAACTACATGACTACAGCAGTCTGACTACAGCCATTTTTTTAACAGTATGCATGTTATATAAGGTTATACTTATAAAACAGTATACACTTTATATAAGTTAAAATGTATATAGTATATACTGTACAAGACACTAGCAGTTCCTGACGTGGCTACGTATCCATTCAGTGTTTAAAAGGAGACCTATATATAGCATGAACTCAATCTAGCCACAACATCACATGACAACTGCCTTTACAACTGTCGTTCCTCAGACAGAACACGGCCTAAGAGCAGAAGCTTCCGTTTTGTACGTACCCAAGTCTCCATCGCCCCACGGCACATCTAGCCACTGATAAGCATACGTCATGGCCTGAAAATGAGAGGACGCCTGTCACCTTGGAAAACACTAGAGTGTTGGGAAGTAGCACCCCCTCTCTTTTTAGCTTTTTTTTGAGGGAGGGTCGAGATTGGAGGCTGACATGTGAAGCCTTAGGTCACAGCAGTGCTTCAGTCACTACATACTTTCAACTATATTACCAGGTCACATTATACTTTGTATTTACATGGCATTTAAAGCGGAGCCCTGATGTTTGAGACGGCTAGTGAGAACACTTCTATTTTGCATTCTCCTCATTTTCTACTAAATCTAGATTTTTAATGCAGATTTTAGGTTAAGCATAAGACTTTACCTGAAACATTAAGTTAAAACATTGAAAAAACAGAAACTCTCTAGTATTTATTATGTCCCATTTTATTTGAATGACCGCAAACACTCAAAGCTCATCAAAGCTTTCTGCTAAACAGATGTTATTTACATGATTTGAGAATGTTCTAAATATTATCACAAGTTCTTCTAAACATGTGAAATAACATGGTCACAAATTTACTTGTTTATTTAGAGACCAGGAATCTGAAATGTTTCTTCATTGCGGTTTATTTATGAATTCAAATTAAAGTTTGAATTAGAGATTCAGAGTTTAAATGAGTATTTCAATTGAAGGTTTTGTTTCATAAAAAACTGCTTTTCTGCTTTAAGGGCAATGCAGTGCATGTTGGCTGCCTAGTTAGTGTTGGTGGCTGCATACTTGCTAGTGAACAGAAAGTCTTTGAGAAATACTGTGTGACAGGGCTCATGAATCTTTCAGATGCTGTTCTGATCATGTGACTACAGCTGGGCTCTATGGAAACCAGGACCACTCCAGATAAGAAGAAACAGCCCTATTCAACTATTCTGTGAGGCATTGTAATGAAGGGAATACAAAACTGAACAATGCGCTAAGCTTTTACAGAAAACAGCTATACATAGTGTGTTATTATATAACAGCTATATAATAATGGCAAATAATGGGGCAAAAGAACATGTCTATTTCATGCTGTTTTGTGAACCAGAACAAAAAACTAGTTCACTCTGTTATCTTGAACTCTAGTGATCTTGCTAAATGGCTTTAAATGTTGCCAAGATTTAACTAAACTTAGCTTTAAGCAATTCTGAGTTTATCCACAACTTATACAATAATATAATGCACAGACAGATTTTCACCCTAAACTGATAATTAACAGGCAAAGTAGGCAGGCCTTAATAATACACATAATACACACAATACAATATCAGGCTCTACCATATAACTCTCAAAATATAGGCTGCTAGTGTAATTTTACTATTATCTATATTCAAGTGCTCTCCATGCTGGCCTTTATTCTGGATTCTGACTGCATCTATGACTATTGCGTTATTCAGACCAATCCTATATACAGCAAAGAAATGATAATATATTATTATATTTTCTATACAACAGTACTCAAAGCTTAACCCAGATCATACTCGTGACTGTTAACACTACTGTAGGTTATATTTAATGAAATCTGCTCAGAACAATCTTCGCAGATGTGTGTGTGCGTCTGCCATGCTCTCGTTTAGGTCCGCTTGACTCTATACATAGCCCACCCTATAGAGGTGTTTTTTTCTTTCCCTTTATTTGTGCATTTTATTTAATAGATTAAATGATTTATTTGTACATGCTATTATGTATATTTTAATAATGGTTAATTGTTGTTATATAATCAATATTATAAAATATGGAACACGCACCAAACATTATTAAAAATAGTAAAGATTAATTTGACGTAATATTAATAATATGAACACTCAGACTGGTCATGTAATATTTACTTTAATATCATATGCTATTTTAGACAGAAGGTCCGCCCCTAAACAAATGCCTTACTGCAAGGTGACAACAGGGCGCAATATAAATGCACATTTATTTAGACGTGTCGCGAACTCACCTTGGCTAGTTAAAATACCCCAGCGCGATTTCTTTTTAGTGGGAAAATCGTCGAAGTCCACTCGCTTTCTTTTCTTTGGAGTGTTATCTGAGTACTCGGGATCTCTGCAGGGAAGTTCAGGCATGTTTGCATGAGCTACAGTATGTCCTCTTTCCACAGGGCAGAGCTAGTGCTTCTCGCTGATTGGACGCTCGGCGTGTTGTTGTTTCAGAGTCGAGATATCATGAGCCCACTGCAAAATTATTATTCCTACTATGGTGGAGATATATCTTATGAAAAGATCACAAATCCTACTATAATCCTACCATATAGTAGGAATCGTAATAAATATGTTAGTTTATCTTACTGTGCGCGTGATGTGTAGTTAATATTAATAATTTAAATTCGAAGGTTAAATTATACGTATATTATCAGAATTAATACTGAGTATTTATTACAGTACAGTAATACCGTATTAATTATTCTATTAATTATTACAGTGTTCTTCTGCGTACACGTTACGTAATGTATATTCATGAGCCACGCCTTCCCCATAGTGTCAGTATATTTGCAAGCGCGCTGGTTAAATCCGCACTGACTGCACTATTTATACCTCTGGTTAAATTTAGAATGTGCCACAGTTATTCCGACACAAGTGGTTAGTAATACTAGTAATAGACTCAGGATTTCTAATTTGTTCTGTTTTTCCCCTTGTGGATCCTTTACGTTTACCAATGATGGATGAAGTCCTTTTGTAACGTTTATAAATGTATTATTTATACACATGACCACTGAGTGTGTTGAAAGATAACGTCATGTTTTGTTACGTCATTAAACTTCCTCTGACAATGAAAACATTGTATGAACTGGTCTGTTGTTGACAAGCAATATAGCCAAATAACAGGTTAATGGATAGTGGATATTATTATGATGCGTTTTATTTTAACAGCATTTCAATTTAGATTTGTGTGATATTCAGATATACAGCTGAATAGTAATACAATAAAAATAGAACAATAAAAACAACAGCGACACAAAACAGAAAATCATACGGAAAATACACAGACAAAAGTGGAGCATTTTCACAAACATCTAGCTCTCTATCAATTTTAGTTTTTTAAAGAATATAGAACATTTACATGCAAATCTGCATAGAATTTGCATAGAATTTGAAATATGTGATGATATGAGGGAGTCACAAAATGTCTGGTGTTTGCACCAGACATTTTAATGTAAAAGGCTGAACAAGCTACTGTTTACATAGCATGTAAACATTGCATGATGTCCATATTATAATCAACTATTTAAAAAAATAAGCGCTATAAGTCACTCTAGGTGCTCAAGAAAATCTTCCATAAGTCAATGTGAGATAAGAATATGCAATGACCTAGTTTTGTTTGTTTCAGATTGACCCATGCTACAAAAACATTCACTGTCACTTCATAACGACAAGTAAAAGTTTTTGCCAGTGTTGTTTAAAAACATGATATGATTACCATAAAAAAACCATGTGAAGTGCAACACACACTGCACACATTTATCTCAAAACACAGTATATAGTCACACATTTGTGTACTTACGATGCCCTTGGCCAAAATCATAGAACTCAGCTGCTATCCGGGCCGCCTCCTTACGGTTTCCTTTAACCACATAGAAGTGGGTCAGTATGTTTAAGCTGATCTTGACAAAGAGTTTGAAGCAAAATAGGACAAAAATGGAGAGGTAGACATTGGTATATTGTGAGCCGAAAGGACGTTCCTCTAGAATCTCAGTCATTGCTGCTCAGTGACTGTGAATGTTTTGGAATGGGATCCAGGGATGTGTTGATGTGGGGATCATATGCCAGGCCGGCCCAGTTATTCCCTAAGGCAGCTGGACCCAGAGTAGGTATGAGATAAGGCAGCTGTACTTTCAGCTAGTGGAAAATGGGCCACTTGACTGAGGCATAGCTATCAGTTTTGTCATTGTACAGGGGTGTGTTGGGATGTTTGTCTCATGATACATTGTGAGAGCTTTGTTTTTCATTGTATTATACTTGCCTGTGTTTAAATGCATGATAATTACAGTACATCATTGTTTTCTCAGATGTTTATGAACCCAACATGTTTTGTACTGATTTGTTTATATGAGTTCTCAAGCAGTTAATATAATGCCAAAGATAAGACCACAGTAAAAGGTGGACAGGGCGTCTCAGATCATTTATTCCAGAATAAGTCCAGGTGTTTATTTTTGGGGCATATGGAATTTGCAAATGCTGAGCTGGTTTTCAAGAACAGTGCATCACATCAACTAAAAAAAAGCACAAAATCAGGTTGTTGTTGTTATTTTTATTTAACCTCTGTGTGGTAGTGCATTTTTCTACCTATTTACCTGCTGCATTTTTCTACCTATTTACCTGCCACAGCTGCTTGTGAAACATATTCTCATATTTCTTACTGTATTATATTACTACATACAGTACATACCACTGTTTCTTAAAATCAGTTTTTTTGTAAAAAGTATTCAAGCAGTTGATGTTATCCCAATAAATCCAAGGCTTATCATATTTATCATAAATGTCTATTTATCATACATGACCAGTGATTTACGCGATAAAATAGCTCGTTTCCATGCTTGTGCGTTGACGCTTGCTGCTTGTTGATGCAGTGACGCTTCCTGACCACTGGGCGGCAATATAACTACTTTACCAAATGAAACAGGAAGTAAATTTACATCGGAATCATTTTCTGACTCACTTCCTGCTTTGAAACCCTTTTCGTAGCGTCTTCTTTCCGTTGCAACTTGCAATACATTTTATTTTCTTTGATCTAAACCAAGCAGGAACATGAACACTGTATTATCGAGGGCGAATTCGCTTTTCGCTTTTTCTCTCAGTGTAATGGCAGCTCTCACATTCGGATGCTTTGTTACAACAGCGTTTAAAGACAGAAGTGTACCGGTGGATATACACGTATCCAAAGTCATGATGTAAGTTTGCTGCACTCTTTCTCAGTTTAGAACAAAAAGAAAAGCAATATGACCATAATAAACGTATTTGGAAAAGCAAACCCATCGTAGATCATTTATAAGCCCTTATTATTGGAGCATATGGAACTTGCAGCTGCATGGCTGATGTCTATAAAGTGTGCGGCAGGGTAACCATGCAAAGGAAATTTCTGTATATATTTTTATTACATATATGCATGGCAAATATACTTCCTACCAACTACTTTTGTTTTCTACCTTTTCGCTTTTTTCTACCTAGTAACCACAGCTGTTTGTGAGACATGTAAAAGCGCTTAGAATGGCAAGCAAACAGATGTTTATACAGTCAGTTACGTAAGACAGCAAGTTTATTTGTGTTGACCTTTGGGAACTAAATACAAGAGATTTATAACAAACATTTTTTCTCTCTAGTAAAAATGTGGACGACTTCACAGGACCACGAGAGAGGAGTGACTTGGGCTTTGTAACATTTGACATCTCTGCTGATATCCTTTAAGAGAAAAGACCACCATTATACCCCCAATAACAATTACCATTTTTGCATTATTTGCCTTAATCCTTTTGTTACATCTCAAACCAATATTTGACTGGAATGTTAAGCAGCTGTTTCTGTACCTGTCTGCAGAATACACAACCAAAAGCAATGTAAGTATTAACTGCAGACTAACCAGCGATACAATGGACTTGCTAAATACATGACATTCACAAAAGACATTTATTGCATTGGAAATTTCGGTAGGTCAAACACACACTTGTGTTTCATTAATAAATGTTTATTTTTCTGTTAGGTACTAAACCAGGTGGTGCTATGGGACAAAATTGTACTGAGAGGAGACAATACCAAACTAAACCTGAAGGATATTAAATCCAAGTACTTCTTCTTCGATGATGGAAATGGTCTAAGGTTAGAAACTTTGTTTGTATATGTCCATAGAAATATTCTAGTTTAAATTCTAGTTACTCTATTCTACTTTAAAATGAATACAGTGAGTTCACAACATTGTTTTATTTTGCATTAATAAAACAAATAATAATAATAGGAAAAGTAGCATAAAATGTCATCTATATAAGACATAAACATCTGATATATAGCTCTGCAAAGTTCAATGATGGAGATATGAACTCATGACTCTAATGTATTTTTCCAAATGCAGGGCAAATAAAAACATCACCCTCTCTCTCTCATGGAACGTTGTGCCAAATGCTGGAATCTTGCCATTGGTGATGGGATCAGGACACAAGTCTGTACCTTTCCCTGACACATACGAAACTGCAAAGAGCTACTGATGCACTGTGGCCTATTCCAATAGCCCATGTTTGTAAATGTTGTGTGATCTGTGCTGGATTTTAATAAAAGCTGAAAATTATTTTAAGAAATGACTTCTTTCAACTGTATTTGTGGTGTTACATCAAACTTTTATTGTACATACTATGAGTTGTGCTGTCATTTCAGTTGTAGTTTTGAAACAAAAAATTAATAATTTTTTTATGTAATTGTTTCTGTGTATAAAAGAACCTTTCATAAGAAAACAACATTTGCTCAACATAATCTGCTTGGACACTGGTTGGGATTTTTTTTGCAAAGGCATCAAATACATTATGTTGTTTTTTCTGTTTATTATAATGAATTCAAAATTGGGGCCTTAATTAAAACACTAAGACTGTGATTAAGTATGCCTGTTAACCCAGGGTTGTCAAACTGTTCTTATAATCACACACATGGATGTTGGAAAATAACAAAAACATACTGTGGCCTCTCAGTAGCAGGTTTTAAATGTTGCAGTGCCAATCACACAAAAACAAGGGTAGCTGTTTAAATCAACAATATGCATTACAACTAGAGAACCATCACTTGCCCAGTTCAGGTCCAACTCTAATCAAACCCACCTGAGCTAATTCATCAAGATCTTTGGGTTTATTCTTAATAACTTGTGTGGTTGAACTTAAACTCTGGAGGGACGTAACTATCTGAGAGTAAGGAGTAATTTATTCAAATCCTAAACGTGAAACCAGTCTGTTGTACATTAATCGACCACACCTGACCAAATGTAAGTCTTCAGGGCTGCGGCACAGCTGCACTCAGGTGTATTTAAACGCCTGAACTTGGTTTGAATGATTTTAAAGAGTATATTAGTGTTTATTTAGATTAAAATAATGATTGTTGCTGGAATAGTGACCATAAGTTGTGTATTTCTCTGAGTAACAGTTTCTATATTTAGTCACCAGATGGCAGCAAATGATACAGAATAGTTTTGGTTAGGCTGCGGATCCAATGAATCTGATTTTATAACAGAAGTTCCAGAAGTACAGCAACTGAACATCTATGATCTATATTTACAGAACAATTAGTTGTTTAGTATATTTATTATGTACTATTTATGTACATTGTCGAAAGACAACGGGGTGTGCACAGAGCCTATCATCTCTGCACACCCCTTTCTTATTGTGCCCCTAAACATTGTACATGGTCTATACCTGCTGTGGTACAAATACACACACAAAATAGTGTGTGTAAATATTTGTGAACATACTGGACACACTTTGCATTGCTTTGAGATGACCCAGGCAAAGTAAAAAACATTACAGTTGCATTGTCACCAATACAAAATGGGCTCTGAAGCAAAAACCTAATGGTGGGCCCCAGATCCAATGCAATCTGATGTGTAAAGATTTGTTTAATAGCTTTTCCTAGGTCAGGACCATGTTTGTGGTCATCCCTGTCTGGTTGTTCTGTTGGCCAGTGTTCTGAGGAAAAGAGTTTGTGTCCTGAGTGTGTTAAATAATTGATGCTTTTTGTTTGTCAGTTGGAGTTTTTTTCATTTATTGAACACTCACTGTGTGTTTTGCAGTGTTTTTTATTTGGATACACCCTGACATCAATCCTGTGTGCTAATGTGCCGCTAACATATACAGTTTATGCAGAACTGTTGATATGTTATTGCTCACACACAGTTTGTAGTTCTGAGTGCATTCTTTCTTTAAAACTGTACACAACTCCCATTTATCACTGAACAAACATCACCTCACATCTAAAAAAACTAAGTGAGCTTGGTTATAAAGAATGGAAAAACAGTTTTTTACCATCTTCATCGTTTGACCAATAAATGCTGGAGAAATTTCTCGATGTCATGTTGTACCCATCTTTTCTTATTATGCAAGAATCAGCACAGAAACGTAGACCACACTGCCTGTATTATCTTATTACGTTGACAGGCATCATTTTACCCACAGAAGTGTGTACACAAAATGTTTGCCTTATAAAAACAATTCCTAACAAATTTCCTAATAAAGGAAGGAATACAGTGTATTGTCATTATTGACATAATTAGCCGCATTCAAATATATCAATACATTTACAATTCATTACATATGAGTTGATTTAACAATAAAATAAAGTTGATGTTTCCCTACAGCGAGACGCTTTCAAAAAACAGAAAATAGCTGAAATAAACAAAGGGAAATTGTTAACACATCTTACAAATATGTCAAATTCCTTTGTGAGGGGACCATTGTACTGTATGACACAAACAAAACAAAGCATCAAGGTTTCTTATTCAGTGGGAGCAGGTGAAGGGAAATACAGTTACAGCAGGCCAAATATTTACAATTCAATTCTGTCTGTTGCATACGTAAATGAAGAAGGTTCAAGTTGTTGAGCTATCACACACACACACACACACACACACACACACACACAGACAGAGTGAATACGAGGAAACTAACCCCCTTTTGGACAAAACATTCCCACCAAATGTTACAAGCCAGGGTTTGAAGAGGGGTAACAGAAGCGAAGTCTACTCCAACAAAACCACAGCATTACTCACACAAAGGAAATTTCCTGTCAAAAGTGTCAAAACAAAATAATTAATAAATCTGATTTATTTTTGTAAAGAAATTTTCTTGCTGTCACATCTTGTCAAGATTATTGGCAAGTTTTTAAAACATCTTTTCAGAAAAGGTTAACATTTAGGTGAAACAGCATTTTATAATAATAATATTTAATGTTTTTGTGTCAAATATGTTTATAGTTTCTAACAAATACTTGTCAAATACTTGTCTTGTGATAGCAAATATGCTTTCTGTTTAAATGATGTAAAGAGCAAATTGTACTGTTTAATGTTTTGAGTGTTTACCAGGAAGTGTTATTATATAGTGTCATTGAATTTGATTGTTTTTTTTGAGAAATGCATGGGGTTTATTAAATCAGATACAATGGCGATGTATAACCTACACTATAGAGAACGGGAATTTTGCTTGCCAATTATCCAAAATTGCTTTATTGTTTGGGGAGTTTAGGAAAATAAAGTAATGTGATTTTATAAGTAACAACAAAAACACAGATTTGATTTGAATACTCTCTACAGTGATATCTGAGGCCCACAAGTGGTTGTTCTTAACTAAAATAATAGCTTAGCTTCCTTAGCATCTATTGCATTGTTAGCTATACCAGACCTGAGTCATACATAAAGTAAATGAAGAATTCTTATTTCCCTAAAGGCCTCTGGCTGGAGTGTTGTTCAATAGTCTAAACGCTCTCACCATCTTTGTTTTGGTCATCAAATCCCTTAATTCCACACAGCTGCTTTCCAGCATTGACTGCTCTGAAACACAATTAATGTATTAATGGAACCATCTTGTGTAAACAGGAATTATTAACAGATTCCACAGCAATTCATTCTTCTTCTGTCAGGTGTTGGACAGCATCACCAGAGCTCAGGGATTCAATAAGCAGGAACACATTGTTTTGACATCCTTCAAACAGAATGCAGCAGATGCTGTTTATGCCAACTGTGCCATGTCTCTGTACGCTCTTTCTCAAAATTCCAATGCCAGTCATTGTAATCTGACATCATTGTGGGCTGACATCAGTCTGTGGCATGTATGGAATTCTGATTCATGCCATTTCCTGAATGGAAAAAATAAGGATTTTATCACACTCTGTTGCAGATTGAATCATCAGTGTATTTTTTCTGAACGGAAAAATTTATGCTACTCAATTGCGGATTTAATCATTAGTGTATTTTTTATGCCATGTTAAACATTTCGTTTGTTTGTGTCGTTTAACACTGAAACAAAAACATGCAGGTACAGACACTGTAAAACACACACCAACTGCACTATTTAGGATAGATATTTTACTGTGAAGACGTTTGTTTGTTCTTATTTTGGAGTCTAAACTACACACAGATTTCTTTGTTGTATGTCTCAGTGTGTCTGTTTTTTCTATGCAACTAAAAATGACAGAATTTTGGCTGCAAGGATTTATTCCTTTACCAGCCATTTGTCTTTTCCCTTCTTTGCTGAAATGAAGATGATCAGTTTAAACAATCTGGATATTTCCTTCTCAGCCCACATCAAATGCCTTATGTATTTATTGTGCAGGCTTGTGTGTTTTCCAATCAGAAGGGCAAATTACAGAGTTGAAAACTCTTCCAGGAAAATAACACAGGACATTTTTTGAGGATCAGGCCATCAGAGCAGAGATTAAAGGTGATTTGTGGTGTTTCCCTTGTTAAGGTTCATTGAGGTTCAATGCTGTGATTGTTTTCTGTGTTTTTAGGTCAGACAAGATCAAATCACTTATGCTTATAAAATCCCCATGACACAGTCTTGTCTAAAGTGTTATGTGCTTATCTTTAGTTTCCTACCTTACAACTGCTCTAAAATGACCTTAAGCATCTTGTTTGCTGGTGTTAGCTTCTTTAAGCTGGTCTAGTTGATCTTCAGCTGATTTTCAGCTGATGTTCTAGTCTAGACCATGTTACAAATGACCAAAATCTATCTAAACCAGCCCAAGCAGGATAAAAGCTAACAGCTAAGACTAACAACCCAAACTATTTTTAACACTGTATTCTAAAACTCATGTTGTTCTTGTGCGAAACATAAACTGACCTAGATTTTTACATTCATGAGAAAATGTCCTGAAGAAGACAGCTCTACAGCTTTATCTTACAAGATGTATGAGTTAAAACTGAAATCTGATTGGTCAGGTCAGATCACAGTGACAAGATGATCTAGACAGTAGAACTCAATCTAACTCTGATTGTTTGGGTCACAGTTTTAAGAGGTAATGTTATTTCACACACATTGCTTTTAAAATCTCCCTTCTTCTATTGTTGTGCACTCAATCCAGCACACACCCATCTCCTGAAACACAACCTTACACATAATGGGATTCTCAGTGACTCCTGCCCCGCCCCTTTAAAAGGTCATAAGTCTTCCACAATTTCTATAGCAGGAAAAGTGCATGATAGTTAATAATGGGCACAGTGATGTAATATATGGTGTGAACAGGTCGCAGTGGCATAAAGACTATCTGACAATCTTCAGACCAGGGCAATTGACACAGTTTCCTTCCCTCCTCTGAGGATATTGGCCATCCTTGAAAGAGTTTCAGACCCACTTGGTATTGTCTTAAGGTATCTAGGAGACAAGCTGACAACAAACTTTCGTTTGAACAAACACTGTTTATTTTTACTCCTGAAGTTGCGAAACATAAAAATGCTTAGAATTACAAAATACATCTCAAATAGCACAAATAGCCTTTGGAAACATATCAAGACAATCAAATTGAATTAATTCATGATAAAAAAATGCTTAGAAAAGGCAATCAGACATATAAGTTTTTATTTCACCTTAAAGACTGGATTTAATTTGAGCGCATACTTGCAATGCTATGCAAATAAACTTGAAAAAAAAATTGGTGTTGACATTCAAGATTATCATGGCCAGTCTACATGACTTAGGCTACAACTAAAAGAAATTGTTGTTGTCTTTTGTATCCAAGGCATGTTCACAATAAAACTAAAAACCTCTGATTTATTTGCTGAATATGTGTTTAATTGTCCCCTTTAGAGTTCTATGAGAAAACATAACCCTACTTTTGGTTAATACTGCAACAACACTTAAAAAGAATCACTTATTTACTTTGACAACACAACAAAAGATGCACTAAAGGCCTTTAAAGAATGCAAACCAAGTTTGCTCTGCGAAGGCAGTAGCCTGTATCCTTTAAGGTCAATGGCACCAGATCTGTTGTTTTTTACCTTTCTATCAGCCTGATACTTTATCCTAGCATCTCACATACTGTATTTATCAGCTCTGCCAAGAATAATGAGGAAATGGTTGATGTGCTTAGATCTAAAAAAGCTTTAGGAGCTGAAAAATGTGAACAAATTAAAGACAAAGCATGTGGTCTGAGGTGGTCTGAGTTGACTCGGATTGAGGCAGTTGTGTTTCATTAAGCCACACAGGGGCTGTGTCTCCCAGATGGGGCTAGATTGTGAAAATGTGTTGCAATGCAGCTTTCCTTTCAAGAGGAGTGCAGCAAAAACTGTGAAAAGTGTGTGTGTGTGTGAGTGTGTGTGTGGTACTGCTGGCAAATAAATGTGGATTCAAGCATTTATAAACTACATATGGAGTGTGTGAATTACATTTACATGCTGTAACAGCCCTGGACAGCCTGCAGACATGCATTTATAGATCCTGCCTGTGACTTAGCTCATTCTCAAACTTTTAACAATCACTGCAGACTGCATTTGTTGAAGCCAGTGTAGATAAGTGGAGAAAAGAGGCAAACCTCTTATTGTTTATATAAGTGACCTGTTAGGCTGCTTTAAATAACCAGCGTCCCCCTGAATGGACAGAAAAGGCCCTAATATAATCTAATAATTGCCAGATGACATAAAAGAGCTGCATAAATACTCTGTGTTTATGGTCTGAAGAATGCTTACTTGTTAAAACAGTGCGTGCAACCGGTCTTATTCGAAAATTGTTCTAAGTAGCACAAATAGTCCTCTATAGAAGACTGAAGAATGTGTTGAACTACAGTGACGGTTGACACAGATGGAAATTATCAGATGGATTTAGAAACAATGGATCATATTCATAAAGGCTCCAGATGACTGTACTGTCCTACTGTCTTTGACTTTGGTTTTGATCTTTAAAATGGCATCAAAATCTGTCATTGTACAAATAAAGACTGTTTACATTTTGGCTTACTGGCAAGATTTATGTATCTGGAGCTGATCACAGACTGTGCGCATCAGATTTTATTGCACAATGATTTGACATTTTTTGCTGAATAAGACATACAGGGTTTGCAATAATCACAAGTTCTGTTGTATTATTTACATTAATTCATTTGGCAGACGCTTTTATCCACAGCGATTTACAGTAAATTCAAGATATACATTTTTTCTCAGTACTTGCCTTCCCTTGAGATCGAACCCACAACCTTTGCACTGCTAACACAATGCTCTACCAGTTGAGCTACAGGAATGCTTGTGTTATGTTGCACCTATTGCATTTATGAGAATTATGGAATCTAGTTCTAAAACTAGTTCTAAAATGAATCTTTGGGTTACTATTTAAATTAAAAGCATTGCTTTTGCATTGAAATGTACTGTATTTTGGACGCTACTCTGCATGACCAACATAACACAACGCAAATGTATGATGTTTATACCTGCAGTCACATGGTTTATTGACCCAGTCAGCACAAGGATTCAAACTGTGTCAGAGTTAGACTGATTGCTCAGCTTTGTCTTTAAAGGAGTCTGTGGTTTGTGTTGACTGAATACTTTCTGAATAAAAACAACCAACAAGCATGTCTCTCCTCATTCCCAGCCAGACTGAATGATCAGGAGTTCACCCGAGGCATTCCTTTAAACACACACACAAATGATCTTGCATTTAAAAAACATGTAGACTGTCCTACATCACTGACAAGGTTTCAGCCGCTTGTTTGTTTATAAGTATGTGAAAATCCTGAGAGGGAAACACATTAATGAAAGGTAAACTGGATGGAATATCTGTGCATACATATTCCTCTGCTTGATTTAATTATTAAGTAAATTAAGAAAATATAAGATGAAAACAGTTACTAAAAGAGCTATTTTCAGAGAATTGTTAGAAGCAAAAAAAGTGGTTTTGATTTAAAAGGGTGTACAATTAAATATGAAATTAAACTAAACAACTCTGCAACCAAAGGAAATAAAAATCATAGTTGTAAAAATAAGTCAACACCAAACTGAGGCTTAAGTTACTGTAGTGAGAAATTAAATCAATTTGAAATTGACTTTCTCTCAGATTGTTGAAATATTGTGACTGCAACAGTGTTGAACTTGTCAGTCATATTTCTGTTAAAATGTGACCAGTGTATTAATGTTGACTGTAATATAAATATTTGATTGGATTGGTTTAGACCACCTGTGTGAAATTTTGCATGTTTTAATTTATTGCATTGATTCATCATTTTGTTCGCTTAGAATTAGTTTTATTTAACAACACACTGGGCATTTTTAAAAAAGCTATAATAAGAAAACACCAAATGTAAAGGCTCTCCAAGTGTTTGAGATTGAAAATGGGATATAATTTGAGATGCAAATAAAAATAGTTTTTAGGCCTCATACGCACAAAACAATTCTGACAGTATTTGCAGAGCACAGCTTCTTGAAGGTTGTTTATTCTAGGCTAACTTTCCCCAGTGCCACACTTCAGATCTAATGTCTTGACCTGACATAGTTTGCAGAGAATTTACTGAGCATTGTTTCAGCACTAAGAGCTTAACATCTTGATGTTTTTACTTAAGGCTCAAGGAAACCCAAGACGAGGCATGTTTAGGTTTAAATGACATATAGATGACCAGGTAAAAAAGCCATATGTGAGAGATGGATGGTTGTAGACTTTATGAGAAGTCTGATTCCAGAGGCGTCTGTTGTTCCCTGGTTTTCTCCACAGACGTGAAAGGGAGGAGGGGTGCTTTAATTGTTGAAAGGAAAACGCCCTCCCAACTTGCCAATATCCACATCCTCTCTTTCTTGCCCTTTCAATTAATTTTTCATAATCACTTAATGGCTTCCTGTTCCCACAGGCTGAAAAACAGGCCCATCGGGTACAACGAGGCTTATTCTGGCCTCTCCTGTCAGCGGGGCCTCTGTGGAATTCGCACAGAAGATGAAGTCGGCCGCTGTTAAGTGCAGACAGTTCATTTCTCGGTGCCCTGAAGCTGTTGTCAGCTTATCGAGAGCAACATTTAGACCTCGGCTGACGTAGGCCCAAGCCATCATTTAAAAACTGGTGTGGGATGCAGCGCTGGAGTCAACCTGTGATTGATTGATTTGCTGAAAGGCGGCGATGTGGGAAATAAGGCAACATCCTCCTTTTCCTTCGAGAGTTGCTCCAGCAGTGGGTGTAATTTAGAGGAAGTCTTAATCTCTCTTACCAGACAAGTGTTAGTAGTGGTGGTGGTGCTTGTGGGTGGGGGGGCGCTTACCTTACACTCTGTGAGCTTATTGTGGTGGTTCATGATTTCAGGCCAGGAGGAAAATGTAGGAGGGGTGCTGTGGTTTGATCAGCGGGGCAGGAAGAGGGTGAGGTTTGTTCTCTGAAGGGTGAGAGATTCTGGTGCTAAGGAGGGATTTGCATCCTTTAGGTCAGTTTGACCAGCCTTATTGCTCTGCATGTTTTCAGTTTAAGCATTTGGGAGACAATTTTATCCAAAACAGCTCGCAGTGCATTTAAGTTGCACATTTTATAAGTTTGGGATTACAGACTAAGCCACAGGTACAGTAAAAATATGTATGTGTACAGTCAAGTAATTCTTAGAAGCTTTGCAGTTGCACGCATACTAAACAACTGCAAACTTTTTGAGTGACAGCATGGCAACCATCACTCTCAGTGCTGGGAATCTATAAAACACATTGGCCAAAACATTGACCTCTTTAAAAACATATCCTGATAATGGCATGATTTATGGCCTATGATTAAAGAGAAAGAAATGAGGTCTGTTTTTCTAGCCCATCAGATATTCCTAATAATGAGGCGTATTTCTGGATTAAGTTTTATATATACATGCAAATATGCTTTGTATGTTATAAAATTTTAAAGTTTAAAAAATATATCAAATAAAACAAAAGGTTATATCATTTTTATATTAAAGATAAAGTCTCTTAATAAAGTTAAAATCAACTGGTTAATAGTAATTTAAAGAATAGTTCTGAGAAACAAATTCTGAGAAAACAGCATCATTTTCATGTATTTATACTGTTCAGTCTAATGCAATAACATTGTAAATGTAACTTAAGTCCTAAAGGTCATTGTACGTAGTTCCTAACAGCTGGATTTGTCCCTGTAGTCCCTGAAAACATGTATGTGCAAGCAAACAATCCTCCACAGGAAAGCATGGACTTGAGAATGAGTTGGTTGCCAGGTCTTTTGAAAAGCCACAAATAGATTCCACAATTAACTTTAAAAAAACACTCTACATTCCCCCTTGAATTCCATGCAAACTTATCAGTCTGTTGCAAAAATAAAATGCATAATATGCCTTAGAAATAATATCCCTAAAAACGTACAAAAGTGAATTCATAATTTTTAATATTCAAATGAGATAAACTGTACATGTCATTCAGGTTGTGATATGACCAAACTGACTGCCAACTATTTTCTGTTGCAATAAAATGTTTGGCAATGCATTTAACTGATGCCAGGTGTTACGCCATTCAGGTGAGGAGTACAGGCAGAAATTATAGTTTAAAAGCTTCATTTATTCAGTCACATCTGGCTGAGGTCTCCAGGACCTCACACAGCATAACAAAGCAGCAAAATACATTTCTGCTTATTGACATTTGTTGACTACCACAGGTTTTCCTATCCATAATCAATTTATGATACTCTGCATTAAATAAACTCCTTAATGTGCTACCTTTCAGTGGCCACTCATTTTTGTTGCCGTTGCTAGCGGGGATGCTAGGCAAAACTCCAGTCCATTAAATTAAAATTACAAACCCTGATGTATTTAGATGTCGGCACTCTGTGTTTTCATTTCTAGTTTACTGAAATGCATATACCAATACACGCACCAATACACGGTAGACATGGCAACACCCAATTTTAAATACTCTCACCAGGTGCCTGTTTCTAGTTACTTCATGGTGATTCACTGTGAGTCAGTCCACACATGTTATTTTTATCAGGTCTCTCCTGGGATTGTGTAGCGGATACAGATGGCTGTGGTACAATCTGCTGCAAACCAGGCTACAGGGAAATCCTAGTTTTAGCTGGAAACAGATAAAAGGTGGACCGTTTTAGACTATAACATCTATGGTAGCATGTCTGAGTATGCAATGCTGGGGGTGGGAGCGATGTAACGCAATCCAGATGCAAAGTCCTGGTAAAAGCGATGCAACCTTAGATCTAAACTTCCCTGGAGAAGGTGAAAAGCGGGGATTTGTGTGTGAGTGTGTATGTGTTGGCTGCAGTTAAAACGTGAGGCAACCTGCTATAGGAATATTTTAGAGGACACAAAACATGCCGGATTAAAGTCAAGCTCATTTCTGATGTTTTCCATCTAGTGACTGAAGCTTATGGCCCCATCATGGAGCTATGGGGGGGCCTTTGGAATGAAAAACAATGAAAAAAGTCACACATACTTGGCAAACACAGATGCAAAGACTGGAATAAAGGCAGAGATGATTTATTATATTTACAGTGTCAAGCTGAAACAGTGGGCGGATATCAGATGGAGTTGGACCAATCACATCGCTTCTATTTACATATGCACACTTATTGGCTGTGCCACATACAGGTGTGTGTTTCACTTGACCAGGCCTTAAAGTCCAAAAAGGTGACTGATCGCCAATTTACAGTTCATCTGTTAAAAAAGGCAGGCTGGACTTAGCTGTAAATTGACAGTCCATTCTAATGCACACTGTTTAAGTATCAGAGAGCTGCAAAAATGTAGCACCAGTTGTCAGCTGTTTTTGTTTAATATCCAGGTTTCTCACTGGATTAACCTGCTGTACACCACTAGTCTTATGATGATGTCATGGATTTTCAACAAGCAATGTTTCTAGCACTAAAAACAATCTGTGGATCTTTTAACCAGCTTAAACTATACTGTAGTTTGCTAGAATTTAGTGTGGAATGATAGGTGCATATATTTGGTAATCAAAATTGAATACATTTGAATGGTGTGCAGTATTATTTCAATAAGATAGTCTAGCTTATAAATAAGTTAACAATATATAATACAACTTTATATTTTATTTTACGGGACTTAACATGATACAAAAATATGGATCACAGTGTTTTCTTCTTCGCAGAGATTCGAAATTGCTATGAACGAGGGAGTTTCAAAACATTTCATGGCAATAAATTATATAGTCATCGGACAAAAACGAATAGACAATTCATTTAAAACGATGAAAAAACATGGCTCAAGCCTTTAGAAACCTCTCTCGGTCCTGGATAGCTCCATGCTTGATATGTGGGGTCGAAGGTGGACATTTTGTCTCCCACTAATGAATCATCACTCCTAGCTAGTCCCCGCGACTAGCGTATGTGAGTCAGTTAAGCAGCAGCTGAACATTAGCACTGCTCCAAATGCCAGTGTCACTGTTTGCATTCAGCACTGTTTTACTCTAGTCTCCCCCAGTATGTGGGTATACAATGACATAGTTCCTCGCTGAAATACTCATTCTCTTTACATCTCCTTTTCCTGGGCTCCACGTGACATGGAGGTCTGGAACAACTAAAAAACAAAAAAATGTTGTGTTATTTGTTTTTCTTCATGACATAATCAGCTACACACAAACAGCACAACATTCAAACTGGGTATGGATAAATCTTTTCTTTGAAATATCTTGGGGTACTTTGCAAATATAACAGTATATGAAAATGGTAATCGTACATTACTATTTACTGTATAATGGTTCCACAGCAAGACTTTGGTATTAAATAAAATAAGAAAAAAATTATATTATTTATTTGTAAAAATATTGTGCAATTTTTGTAACTAAACGCAATTGTCTAAACATTTAATATTAACTGCAATGAAAATAAATAAATGATAATAATAATAACAAAACAATTGCAGAGTCAGAGAGTGAAAAAAGCCTAAAAAGTTTGAAGGTTTAAATTTATTTTTAAACATTACTTTTCCCAGACCTTGTGAAATGCTAATGTGAAATTATTATGATTAAATGAAATATCAAAATGATATAAAATGACCCTGTCACTATATTCAATATACCGTAGCCGAATTTGACAGTTTCATGCAGGAGTGACCATTGTATTGAAAAAACAAGCCTTTAATTACCACTAATTCTGCTAATGACTTAAATTAAATCCATGAGTGTGACCCATATGCCTCATTTGCTGGTTAACAGTGTGTAGCATAGCAGACAGTGTGTAGAACGTGACACTTTAGCTTGAAGCGATCACATAAATTTATTCATCTCTGTACACGGTTAACACAAGTAATTAAACTGCAGTTAATCATTAGGATGTCACATTGAGTTTGAGGCGCTCCTGTATGTATTTCGGGTGGAACTCCAGATGCGTGTCAAACACAAACACTGTCCTAATAGACTGTAGCCTGAGGGAGACAGACACCAGCTGTTTAGAGTGCTGAGCTGTAAAACTCTGTGTAGTTATGCTGTATGAGGTACACGGTTAAGGTATATTAAGGGTCAGTGGCAGTTATGATGCATTTATGTATTGTACAGGCTTACGTATTCAAGTTTATGAAACAAACAACTGTTGTTTGTTGTGAGCAGAAGCACCACATGAATTTATGGGGCTGAAACAAAACTGTTAAAGATGGGCCCCCACCCATAAACAGTGTGGTTGTAAGTATTATTACTGTTAGATATTTCAAAACAAAGTCTATAATTTCTTTTTGTGGTTCAGCAATACCATTAAGCACTAATGCTTCCCTCTTACATTTACATTACATTGCATTTCACAGACATTTACAGTATTTTCAAGTTATATATTCTGTCAGTATTTGTGCTCCCTAACAACATCAACATAACACAATGAACTACCAACTGACTAACAGGAACCACGGCTACCCATAGCTATGTGTTCAAACAAACACTTTTTTATCTCTGGAGGCTAAACTGCACTGAACTGCACTGGCTAAACTGAGCATTGAGGGCATTATCTGGAAATACAATTATACTGCATTAAAGACCAAGCCAACTGAATTCTCACCTGCATGTGGCCGGGTGGAACCTCCGCCCTTTTAAGAAGCACTTGTTATGGGACTCTGTGCATTCGCACACGCATTTGGTGCGGTTAAGAGGCTGGCTCTTAGGACACACCTTGGCGCAAGTGCACTGGCAGGTGTCCTTGTTGAAGCTCTGCTGGGGCCCACAGGAAGAGGGCTGTGCTTTACAAACGCACTGACAAGTGTTTTTGTCCAGGTATTGGTGTGGCCCGCAGCCTGCTGTTCTCAGCTGCTTTCGACAGACACACTGACAGGTCTCCTCATCCAGCTCTCTGTCAGGTCCACAGAAGTCCTGTTCAAAAGAATCTGTATGTGGAAAGATAACATGATAATGTTATGATAACATTTTTACATTTGAGGAATACTTTGGTCAATGCTATGGAATGCTTGGCCAATCACAGAGCGTTACGTAAGCAATAAATGATATCCAACATGCACAAATATTAGATGATAAACTGATTAGCAATACAACAGTTTTACCCAGCACTCCTTGCATTACGCTACCACCCCAAAACTCTAAACAGATGTTTTTCTTTACAACTGGCTTAAAACATTTAGCACTGTGGCTGGTTCAACTTTTATATTCTCTCCCTGTAAGTGTATAAAATGACCTAAAACCTTGGCTGACAAGAGAAACTAAATTCCTGTCACAACTGTTTATGTTTTCAAATGATTGAACTCATATTATAGTGGCCACATTGTAGAGAGTAGAACTGTATTCTTTTCCACGTGGAAAGACTCTGCAAATGCTACATAAACATTTTGTTAGCATGTTCTCACTCTACAAATGTGACAAGAACTGCACAAAACATCATTCAAACCAGTCCAATTTGAAACCAAGTTGCTGTAACAGTCTTGTCAATAGATACAAGGTATTTTTGCAGTGCGGTTTAAAATTGCCATTTTTAAACATTTCTCTTGGGAAACCACTCAGTTACAGTAAATTAAACACTACATTGGGTTTTCACTGGAAATGTACCATACTGGTCTGGTTTTGTTGGTGTGACTGCATGTGAAAAAAGTTATTTCACAACAGAAAGGGATTAAATTATTATTATTGTTGCAAATCTAGTTATCGCTGTGAATTCAACACACACGATTTCTCTTGCATTGTGAGGCAGGGGTTTTCCACACAGTTTCACATTGTGGAAGATAATATGAAGGATGGATTCTGGCAGTTATCCTGATACACTTCTAGGTATTACAGGATGAATGCGTGCTTGTCTGTGAAATCCAGGCTAAAGTCTCAATCTAATTATGGGATTTAGAGCATCAAAGTTTGGTTTCAGTCATTAATTTCAGTCTCTGACACGTGCTGATTCAATATTACAGATATCAAGATTATATTTTCACAGAATGTTCTTAACCTTATGTAGGATGATTTTATGTGAAAAACAGCACATCACAAGAACAAAATTACTTTAGCTGTGTTTTCACAGATTCATAAAGGATACATCATTTAGTTTATTAGACATAAGCAATATAAGAATCTTCAGGCATCAAATGGCTTCAACACACAATATCTGAACAATTAATCTATTTAAATCACACAATAAACAAACATTTCACTCTGACAAGTAGGATAAGCAAAAGCACAAGAAAATGCTAATGCATTTATTTGTGTGGTGTCATGTGAAGCAATTGTAATTTCTATAGCGTCTTTCACGATTCACTTAGTGTTTTTAAAGCAGCTTTAAAGAAATTAAAGAAGTCTTAATGTTATAAAAAACCTTCTAAGTGAAAAACCTTGTGACTCTCACTGTTCAAACTCACTGAAGAATGACTTCTGGAGACACTGGAGATTTATTATCACAGAGGCATTAATTTCTCTCATTTAATTTCCACTGCAGCAGACAAAGATCCTTCCCCTTGATACATTTAAAATAATCATTTATACATTGGAGAGGAAACACATTCAATTATACTGGAAATAACTGAAGACAAATCTCCAGTGCTCAGCTGTACATAATCAAGGTAAGCTGACACTCAAGATAATGCAGTGTGTAACATAAAGCTTTGCTGTTAAAGGACTGAGGCATAGTTACAAATGAAGCACACAACAGAATATCGTTTGCGATGTCTGCAAAAAATAATTACACCTGCGATCCAGCGAAACTGAGGGAAAGTCTTTCATTTCACTCTGGTACGAATGTCTACAAAATTACTCTTGTGCTGTTGCAACAAAACCGTTCACTCACAATCAACTTGTCTCTTTGAATCTATCACAGTGGCCTTGTATGCACAAAGCATCTGTATCCGTGAAAATCACATACGCGATATATCTTTCTGTCTATCTGCTTCTCTTAAGTCCTGAGTTTAACGTTACACATTAGCCTGATGGTTTTCTGACTGCACAGTCTCTGTTCCTAAGTGCACAAAACACAGGCAATTATATCCACATCAGGTTTGACCCGTCAAGTCTACTCAGGCCGATGAAGACAAGTGCGTCACTCCCGTGGACCTACATTACATCATTCTCCACAAGAGCTGGAACTCGGCTGGGAAGGTGAAAATGAGATATTACTTGATTTTAAACTAGCACACTTTGCTGCCGATGTTTTTGTTTAGTTTGAAGGATTCTTGACCGATTGCCATAAATGTGGAGCAACTATTATGGCAGTTTTCTCGTCTGCAGAAACTCTGTTGTGGGTTTAAAGTTGGACTGAATTTTTAAGGCCTTGTTTTATTTAGCACATAGACAGGGTTTTCCTTTTGTGGCAAAGATTCAGAGGCAATCTGCTCTCTGCATTTATAACAAAGAATTTCCTTTATAATACAGTGGCACAGACATCATGGTTGTGCTGCCGCCACCCAAACTGACTAGAGAATTAAGCAATAAGCCACGAGATGCTGTGTTTTACAGTGATCTTACCACAGGCTATCCTCTAGCTTAACTGAAAGAGAGTGATGCCAATGTCAAGGTCATGGGTTCGATTCCCAGGGAACATGCATACTGATGAAATATAAATGCACTTTAAGTTGCAATGGAAGTTGTTAAAGAGTCTATTTAACTAAGATTTTAACTAAGAACAGTCTTAGAAAGAAACTGTGTAAATTGTGTTATATAACTGTATCTCAAATATATATGTATTTCCATGTCTTAAACAATATAAAGGCCTACTGTAAAGTCATAAGTTTTCTAATAAAGAATCTAAGTGCTCTGCAATAGTAACTTCTTTGTGTTAAAATTGCACAGTAAACATTTCTTGTCTAACACTTAAACAAGAGCATTTCATACTAGCACACCCAGACACACTCAAAACACACTGTTATAGGCTATTAACATTTCAATTAGCACTCACCAGAATGTGTTTTTGACAGAAGGGTGTCGGGCAGCGCCACACATCTGCATAAGCGATTACTCCAGCTGTGAGTCTTTGGGCATGTTTTATTTGCCACATGACATCTGCGGAGGAAATAAACGATTAACAATGAGACAGAAGCTAGCATGAGATTAAGAAAAAAGAATTCACAATAAAAGCCAAAGTAACAGTTTTCCATGAATCCATTTAAAACAAGCAACTGATTTATCGCGAAGCTAAATATTTTGGATGTTGACTTTCCCATTATAATTCAATAACAGATACATATTTCATAAACACATTTCTTGTGATCACAGGCTATGCGTTTAACTTCACTGGAAATTAGCCTGTTTGCTTTTCAGGGTTTAGCAATAAACCAGGAAAGACAACATGAGGATTTAAAGATGGGTGGTCCATCTGGCTACATTCAGATTCAGCTACATTCATGTGTTTCATTCAGATATTACACTTCATTCTCTTAGATAAAGACTGTTTAAATAAGTTAGTTTGATGCTGTTTGGTTTGGTTCAGATTAATTGGATTTCCTGCTAACCTGTAGCACATGGATGAGCAGGTGACACTGTAAGAGGCAAAAGGCAGCAGGAAACTATTGGGGTTTAAATCTTTTTTAAAACAATATTGATCCTATTTTTTGAGGTATTTTAAAAATGCAGCTCCCTTCAGTGTAAACTGTTTAAGAACATTATTTACATTTAGCAGATGCTTTTGTCCAAACCAACTTACAATAAATTCCAGTTTTTGTATTAGTACTTGCATTCCCTGGGATCGAACCCACAACCTTTGCGCTGCTAACGCTATGCTCTACCAGTTGAGCCACAGGAACACATTCTCCAGCTAAGAGGTTATTATGAGATTCTCCTTAAATTTTACACTGTCAGTTATTTTTGCATATAGTAAAACCTCTACCCCCAAATCATATCAAAAACATATCAGGCTTCTTGAGTAGGTTTGAGATTTGCCAGAAACCCCATGGTTCAATTCTTCCACAATATTTGTGAAATTCTTTCACTGCTGTGCAACACACCAAGTATTCTGACTGACCTCTGCAGTGGCCAGATTTATTATATTTAAAAATGCAAAACTATGGACTATAGATTGTATATCGTTTATTTGACATTGGTTACAAAAGTGTTTAAATGTTGTACACAAAGATTCAGCTTCTCAGTGTAAAACTGTACATAAACCCAAACATTTTTGGAATGCAAACAACACATTAGGCCTCTACAGAGTCTTTCACAATTACGTTGTTTATTTGAGAGCAGGTGTATAAATAACAAAAGTGCTTTATCTACCATTCATTAAATGCACTGAAGCAAAAGCAAAAATGTTTTAAAAGCAAATATGAATTATTAATATGAATAATTATTAATATTCATTAACAACTATTGCTCCCCATCAATCTAAACATTCATTATTGACTTTGAGGAGGGTTGAGAGTGAAACTGTTTTGGCTCAAGTCTATCTCAGTGTCTGCCCCAGTATCCATCCATCTTCTCAAGGCCTCAGACTTTAAGTCCAGGATGTAGCTACTGGGCAGTGAAATCACAGGCTTCCACCAAGATAAACTTTACTCTGGCTTCTATTTTTTGAAGCGAAATAAATCTCCAAAATTGGATGGAAAGTAAGTGCTGTGATCAGACTGGATTGACACTGGTGTGAAGCTTGTTTTGCTTTTCTGATAAGTGTGACTTCACACCGTCTGGGATTTAATATTGCCCGCAGACAAGAAAAATCATACAAAGTACCTCATTGAGAAGAGCCTTGTCCTATAAACTGTCTGAGAGGGGAATTTCTAAAGCTTCTATGAATTATAAAGCTACTTTTTCTTTTTGCATTGAGTGCAATCACTGTATATGCATGTGGTTCTAAACATCTGCTATGCATTTACATACATCCACAGCTGTAGGGTATCTACAAACTTCAAAAATTTGGGGCCTACTGAGATTTATTTTTAATAACGACTGTTGGGAGTCAAGTCTTACACAAACCACAATCTACCACCCAATACACTCTCCAATAGGCAATAATTGTAGGCTGGGATACAGTATAATTTTAGTGTACAAAGTGGGCATTTCATAGCCGAAAAATACAAGTAATGAAACAAATGGGCTGTAGGATAATATTAAAGTAATATCACGCAAGCAAGAGTGAAGGCTTATATAACAGTATGGGTGTGATTCTGGCTGTAACAGTTACTGTTATGAAATTATTAGAAACAGTAAAGCATGTCTGTCCAACTGGTCCGATATCAGTATTTCTACATCATTTTCAACCACTGTCAGTTATCGGATTTGATGACTAAAACTCGTTGTTGCCAAAGATTTTTTTTGCCCACTGTAGCTCAACTGGTAGGGCATTGTGTTAGCAGCGCAAAGGTTGTGGGTTTGATTCCAGGGAATGCAAGTACTGATAAAATGTATATATTGAATTCACTGTTAGTCCAAAGCGTCTGCTAAATGTAATATCCAGTAACATGTTGAACCAGTGAATCGTTCACAATAAGACCAGGTTTATGTACTAAGATGTACTGAGATATAAGTCACTTTTGTTTTATGTTCATCTTAACATTTGACCAGCTCCCAGCAACAATGCAGAAAAAAAAGCCTTGATCCGCGGTCTGCAGTAAAACTGCCATACGCCATACAGTCCAATAAAACTGAATGCTTCTCTTGACCCCTAACAAGATTCCATCCACTAAAAATGCCATTTTGTGGATCTTTTTGGAAAGAACCTGGTCGCAATTCTGGGAAAACTACAGAAAAAGAACAATACGTTTAAAATTGCTTACTGGCATAAAGCATTAAAATATATACTTTTTATGCAGTGCACATTTTTAATATGAAACAGCTACAGTTTTACAAATTCCAAAATGTTCAAAATGCAATCAGAAAAGGTAAATTAACAAGACAATGCCATCCAATCTGCTTGTGACAAATATTTAGTATATTGCAGTTTATACTGCTGCATAAACATGCATTGCTATTCTAGGAGGTACTGTATGTTATTTCTATGTGGGGTAGCCTGTTTTAAACAAAGCTATTGTCTAGTCTGGAAAAGAAACAGTCAGAATATATTAGGATTTAAAACTACTATTGATGAAATACTGAATGCTTTGTGACTTACACACAAGGAAAATCCATATATACACAAATGATTTTAGTTTTGGTTTAACTTAATAGAATTTGATAGAATTTTAGACCCCATACAGCAAACCTCCTCAAAGAGAATACTTTTTTCCAAGAAAAACAAGACCATTTGGGCCCCTGTTACGGTTATGGACAGTGTTAGTTGCATTTGTTTATCTATAGCAACTTTCTCCACATACACCTCACAAAACAGCAGCAAATACAACATTTTAGTTTTATTGCAACAGAGAAATAATGGGAAATAATGCTTGACTGACTAAAATTCTGTGAAGATTTACACAAAACATGGTTTGTTGTGGGGTGGTGGGGGGGGAACCAACATCGGATGTAACAGCTCAAGTTACAGGTCTGCTCTCATTAACCCCCACCGGCTAAAAAGTGAGAGGTCAGGGCCAGTTAGCATGACCTTGGGCTGGATCAGTGGAGGACCAATCTCATACATAGATCAAACTTCTCTTCCCCCCTGTCTGGCTGTCCATGAAATCACCACCTTTCCATTTAGGGCAGCATAGGTGATATATTAGCCATGCAGAACTGTTTGTCATTATGGGTGCATTTGATGTAACCTGAGCAAACTTGAATATGTTTGTGACCAATGGCTGTTATCGGTAAAAAACAACAGTGGGTGTGACTGAGGTAAATGTTGTTATCGTATCCTCCTCTGCATTTTTTATAGGACAAATCTTGCAGAAATTTACAAAGTGCATCACAAACATCACTTAATGTGAGTCCACGTCGCATTCTATGCTTCAAAACCACCATGCAAGCTATTTAAACAGAGGTTGACATAATTAGTCCTGGGGGTTGTTTACCTAGGAAAACCAAAGCAGGCTGAATATCAATACCGTAAAATTGCCAACATCGCATTGAAATGGTTCAGTGACAAGTTACATGTACAAAACCCTCAATGTGTTTTCGATTAGCATATGCTAAGCGACATTAAAACAACACATTCTTGAGAACTGTGGGAGGAGGGGATTAAAATGACTTTTAAAAAAGGTCGACGGAAGACCTATCGCATGACTAACATGTGCACTTGCACCTAGCGTAATACAAAACAGATGAGTTGGTTTAGTCAGACAAGGTGTTTGAAAGATAACATATAATCTATGATAACTTAAAGAGCATGTTTCTAATACAACAACACCGCCATACACATCAATAGGCCGTGACAAATCGGTGTTCCCACCTCTACAGTAATTCACCTGCGTTTTCAATATAGCCCATATGTTGTTTATCATGGAGAGCTTTTGGTGAGAGCTCATGGTTTCTGCTGGGGTCTGTTTGAAGAGGACTGCAGCTCAACCGATTTACATTTAAAAGTCTTAAGGGGTTATAAATGTCCATTTTACATATGGTAAGATACCTAGCAGGCATGACCAGTCTGCACTAGGAATCACCTGTCAAAGGTCACATTAAATTATACATAAAATATAAAGTTATATATAATGTCATGTCATTTTTGCAGCTGTTAACAAAATTCATGATGTCTTAATAAAGTGTAAAAGATTTAACTGAAATTCTGTGTAATAATAATAAAATACAAAATTACTGGCATTATTCCATTCTGTGTGTTAAMWTGTTACTGTAGACGTGGTTATATAAGAACTCGGAAAATGTGGAAAAAAAACTAGAATTCCAAAGAAATGGTGAATGTTGCAGCACACGCCCACCGGCGTATGTAAAATAGACAGATCCAATGTCATTAGTTAACAGTCTGTGTGGTTTTTCATAACCTTACCAATGTCTGAATGTTTATCCTCCTGGCGAGTCTCTACTTTCCTACATAGTGAGTCATCATCTCCCAAACAATACAGAGTGAGAAAAGCAAGAACGCAACTAAACTCTCGCCAACTGCTGATAATCACTACCAGGCCTTTGCCATTGCATTGCACAAGCTCTGATAACACCAATAGCTTTATATGCTACGTTACTCTCTCTAGACCAAACATGTACATGCCCCCTTTCTTCACGCCAAACAGTGTGATTTGCGTCACTGCGTTAGCACCTAGAGGTCCAAATATGAATGCCTGAAGCGGACCACCCTGTGCTGAAGCCCCCGGCCGCCACTGCTCTTATCAGATGACACAGGTTACGGCAGGATTTTTCCAAAAATAAGATTGGAATCAAGCTGAAAGTATTCAAAGTCGACCTGGAGTGATCTTGAATTAATCTGGCCTTGGATTCAGATTAAATGAAAAACTCTTCTACTGATGTTGAAGAAGGAATCCAGAGAGCACACGATGAAACATGGACGAACTGCACGGCTGTTGACCTTAACGGCTGTAAAGACAGCTTTACAGACAGCTGTAAATAATTACAGCAGCGTGCAACACTGTAAAACACGTCAGCTGCAGGTAACCATCTTGGAAGCTGTGTCACCGCATGTCTGCGTCAAGCTCTCGGTCTACAAAAGGCGGCATCTCACGTACACAGACGTTACGCTTTTCCCGCTCGCGTGAAAGCACGAGAGGAATGGGGAGATGAAGCCTCAGTGTCCAGGAAATCAAAACAACATATAACACACTTCCTCGGTGCAGATCGCCCTAGGAACACATCTGCTTTTTCTTAAGCAAGGCCTGGCTTTGCGGGACATTGTGGGGGATAAAGCCTCTTTACTTTCCCCTGCAAATCACTTTGACAGGGGATGGTTTAAGAAAACAGCACTGAAACACAACAACAAACAGTTTTATCGTTTCTTCTTTTGACAGACTCACGGTTGGTTGGGGTAACAACGTTTTAAGAAGTGAGACAAATAATTAACATTTGATTTATGGAAGCCATCCGATGTTAGGCGGTTTGTAAACACAGTTAATGAATGTGTTTGTGATGAGCAGGCATCAAAATACAACAAGATTCACATAAAACGCAGTTCACATATTTTGTTGCTGACGCAATACCTCTTGCATTCCATCTGACTAACTCATCTCTAAACAAAGGCCTCAGATGTTCCATTGCGATGGCAGGCGCAACAGCAGCTCTGTACTGTACGAGTGAAGGCCAATTTCCGAAGCGTGTCGCTTGATCTCTTTGGCATGACTTAAGTTAGCATGGGCAATTTCTCAGTGTCATTTCCCTGTTTGCAAACAGATCTCTGAACAATGCTGTAATACACTGGCTTCCACCGCCACACGTTTCCTAACAGATATCTTTCCACAAGGGAGAGAGCAGGCACTGCTTTCAAACACAAAGCATGCAATTATTAACAAGTGTTTTTCACTTGATTTTTCTGTGAAAATGAGTCATCGTTCGGCATGCTGACGACTGTCACGAAAAGGAGAACGGGCTGATCCTTCATTCTCTGAGAGGATAAAAACGATAAACATTTACACAAAGTATG
Organism: Yasuhikotakia modesta; assembly: GCA_036877545.1. NCBI lineage: Eukaryota > Metazoa > Chordata > Actinopteri > Cypriniformes > Botiidae > Yasuhikotakia > Yasuhikotakia modesta. The sequence goes on along the minus strand of JBAJNP010000166.1, from coordinate 77,487 downwards.
TGAGGGAACAACGTAGAATTGAAAACTGGGGCTGTGCCTCATGTACAAAAAATATCTGATGATAGAAAACAGCCTGTTCTGAATCTGCTCAAAGCAACATTTTATACAATGTCCAGTTTTACTCAGTAACATTGAACATGGTTTACATATCTTGGTTTCTGTTTAATCGTAATTCGGCCAGTTTAAAAAGAGTTTCTTTCAAACATCTGGTATGTTTCTGTCTTACTGCTCCAATATCTCCTGTTCTCTCACTCTCTCTGCTAAACCCAAGGCCATTAGTGTTGCTCTGTGTTTCAAATTAGGTGTTTTGATACATAGAATGATACAAGATTGTGGGTTTGACTTCTGATTAAACAAACAATAAACACTCTCTCAACACAACAGAACTACTGTAAGCCTGTTAATACATGTGAATATGAGATATTTGTGGGATATTAACTGAATCAAATGTAGGCAAACTACCATGGACTTCCAAGCTTACATTACAGCAAAAGCCAGGAACAACAGACATAGAAACAGTGGCTTTGAAAAAGTTCAAAGGTCATGCATATTTTGGTTTAAACACATACATTTTGTATTTCCAGTTGATCAGTCGAATACCATCCCACATTAGTTAATAAAGAAAAAATAAAGGAAAGAAATAACAATGGATAAGGATTCCTTAAGCAACGATTAACAATTGTTGCTTAACAAGTCAAAATAATACATATGCTTTGAACCTAGTAAGTGATATAACTTAATCAAGCCAACATGTTGCATGGTAAGTTCATTAGAATTCCCAACTGGGAATTTCTTCCCTGATGAAATTCCTACAACAGAGCAACAGGAAGATCTCTGTGGGCTTTAACAATGGGCAGCCACTCTAGAGCACCAATATGAAAAGCAATCTGATGAGCAAACGTACGTCATTGGATGCAGCTACATCCAAAATACACACATTAGCATAGCCACATATCCGCTGATGAGCTACACAGAGCCAAATCACATTTCAAATACAGGTCAGTCAATATACAGAATGTTTTACTGTGATAATATAGCTAGTCCAAAAATGAGAAAATTCTGCCTCTCAGTCCAATGTTTTCTTTCAATGTTTCTGTCTTCTAACATACTTTCAGATTTTAAAGGCAGTGCACATGTATCCTTTGCTGTCTTTGATAAGATTTTTAATAAATATGAAACAAAACTACTTCCAACAGCAGTTTTTACTTTGTATCTGAAGTGTGAATCTCTCAGCATCACAAAATCACACAAAATTGTCAGAGCCTTCTAACACCAGCACCAACTATTTTGGACAAAATGTAACAATCTTTCAAGAGTATAGATAGAATAGAATGACCAGTAATAGAAAAAGCCATTAAAAATTAGCAACATTAGCAACATCAGCAAAATTTAGCAACACTGAGCTCTGGTGGTGAATCATTTTATGTAATTGACACAAAACAGCCCAATTGTTAAATCATAAATAAATATTCCAAAGGTTTATGAATCAAAGCCTTATAAAAATTGATATAAAGTACTTCATGTGTGCTGAAATTGACCTTCTGAAAAGGCTTTAGTAAAAGTCAAATCTAAATATGTACAAGTGGCTTCTTAAAACACGAGAATAACAGAAAATACACCACCAATCTCAATGTTAGGTTTGATGAAACACATTGAGTAAGGCACACCTGATTAAAATGGCTGAGGTAGATAATGTGAACACTTACTCTGGAAGGGCCCTTCGTATGATTGAGTGCCGTTGTCGGTACACGTCCAGTTTTGACAGGCAGCTGCAGGAAGTGTGGTTGGCAAAGCTTATGGTGACTGGTTTGGTCCCTTGCTTGATAGGAACTGTGATTTCAAACAGCTGTATAATGACAAAAAGACAGGAAACATTTCAATAAAACTGCAACCAGTCACAACTAATTTAAGGTGTGAAACTGGGCATAATGTTTTGAATTAAACTTGGACCAAAATCCTCTCACATTTTAGATATATAAAAGGAGTAAAGCTTCTATACCCACAACAAACTGACTGTAACGGCCCCTCAGGGTTTATTGCAGCTTTTTTCACTTTGATGTTTTCAGAAGTCCATAATTCAGTGGTTAACCATTTTTACCAGGACAAGTGATCCGAAAGCTTCACTTGCTGTCTCTGTAAACTTGTCAGCCCTCCAGTTGTAATAATAAAAGAACTTTACTGGAGTATTTACAGTCTACAGGCCCTGTATTACGTCTGTGCAGGTGAGGGAAGGGTCATTTGAAACCATAGACCATATATTGTTTTGACATGGTCTCTTTATCTCTCTTTCTCTCTCTGTCCGAGAGTGAAAACTAGCACATATAATACAGCAGGAAGGTTGTTTTACAGATAAATATTTACAATATTTTAAATTATGTAAATATATTTAAATGTTCAAATTATTTAAAATAATTCACTTTTAAATTTAAGTCATTTACACCATCTTGTTTAACTTGGATATATAGATTTTGGTATGTAAACTAATTTTAACTGTAACTGAAATTTTACTGTGATTTGCACTTAATTTCTTTTTTAGAAGATTATTCCATGCAAACAATACGCTGTTTTCTTCAGCGTATTGATACAAATATTCCTACATTTAAAATAATCCTGCTTGTAATGTTTTTACAAGTACAAGAAATTTACAAGTACTTGTAAATGAAATAGTAAAAAAATACATTTGAATGTGAAAGATTCATTTCAGGATGATTCAAACTTTAACCCTGATCATGTTTTTTTTGATCCAGTCATTTCTTAAATGAAATTGGAGCTTGTAACTTCATAATAAAATCTTAATATCTTGCAGTATTTTCACATTGCATCTGCTGCTTGGGCTTCGCGCCCAGAGTGGGAGTGTCACGTCTGTAATGCAGTAGCGTGGACATGAAGACCTTGACCTCCTGGTGGTGGGAGGGCGTCATGGTTTAAATCAAGGGGAGAACCCATCGCCTGCTGGGGTCAGCCCACCCAAAATAGGTGGGCAATTAAAGAAGGCCTGCGTGCAGATAATTCACAGCCATGACCTTCCAGCCTCTTCCACAACTCACTAAATCAAAGCTTAACAGATCATTTCTGCTCTAGGGAGCAGGCTGTAAAACAAATCCAATGCAATGACTATTAATGCATATATTCTCATGTTTTAATGCATGTGTGGTGTAAATGCCTTATTTAATAAAGTACCGCCTACCCAATAACCCATAAAGCTAAAACACAGGTTTTGACTTGTGACTTAATGACTTAGAATGCAGAAACATGCATCATTATCATTGTTTGCGTCGTGTTCCACCAGCTGAACCATAGGAACATACCTGCTCAAAGATTTTAAAAAAGCTCACATATAGCACACACGATCTTTAGCATGCAGTGACAGTGAATTAGCTTTGAATAAATGTCTGTATGAAGAATATAATGCTTACAATGTGACCATGAAACCGTGCCAACCTGAAATTTATTCAATACAAGTAGTTAAATTAGGTTTGTGGCAGGATAAAACTCATTACTGGTCATTGGAGATGCATTAAAAGCATGTTAATAGCAGATTTAAACAGGGATATTAAAGGACTCTCTCACCGTCTTGCTGATGTAGGAAGTGCTGATGTTCATGCACTGATGTTCCTCGCTGTTACAGCAGCCCCCACATCTGTAGACAGACACGCAGGGTGGTTTATAGAAGGTGTTTGTAGCTGCCCCAAACTCTTTTGCCACATCTAAACAAACTTGGCGTGGCATGCACAGGGTCTTTCTCCACTCTGTTTCAATGCCTAGCAGCAGAAGAGTGAGACAGGAAGAGAAGATGCATTATAAAGGGGGTCAGTAGTGAAATGCAACAATTGTTATGCACTGCAACTCCTGCAGTCTATAATATTCTCGGTACTATAATATTCTTGTGCCAGGACTGATGGGAAAACTTGACAACTATGAAAATCTTGGCTGTAATACAATAATGACAGAAATGCTGCCAGCACAAACTGTGGCAGGCCTAAATTAATAGTCACTCACTTTTAAGTATTTCTAAGTTGAAGTAAGCAGCCGCAAAGGAGGTCTCCTCCGACCTTGTTTCTGTGGAGCCGTGATCTCTGTAAGGCACGCGAGCTCCCACTTTGGAATGACACTTCAACATGCTCCAGTAACTGGGATATACTATCCTCATGAGTTCATCCACGCTGCCTGCCGAACGCAACTGCTCCACCAGGTCTGGCTCTGAATTTTCCTGATGAGACACAGAGAAACAGTGTCAAGGCCCCAGGATACACACTGTGAAGTTCTTTATTCTGAGGTAAAAAGATTGAAATTACAGTAGAAGTTGAAGTATACTGACTGCAAATATTTGCTTACAGGAATTTAGCCACATTTAAACATGTGACTGACTGAGTGAAGGAATTATCCAGAAGAGATGTTTGTGTCAAAGTAGGCAGGGCCTCAAGTCACACCCACCTATTATGTCATTGTTTTGGACCAATGGCCATTAGTAGGTGTTTAACAGCCAATACAGTTTAACTGATAGGGTAAGCTGTTTGTAAAACTGAAACAAACTTAGGAACGATGTGATCAACATTGTCACTACATCAGAGATGTTATAATATAATATATAGAGATATATTCTCTAGAGATATATTCTCTATATATTAGTATTGTCACTAATATATAGAGATGTTTAATTTATTTCAACATGACATTTTTATTGTAATTATATTACAACATAATTTCTAGTGTTTCATTTGTGTTTTTTCATAGTTCATAAAGAATGAGTGTTTCCAAACTTTTGACTGGCAGTTTGTTAAGCTAAAACTTTACCACAGGAACATTAGTAAGCACTGCAGAAAACAAAAATCTACATTTTTTTATTTATTTTGAATTTAACTAATTAATTTTATTTTTTTTATAAGCCTAACCTGGCCACTAACCATTGTGTCAATCACCTACTCTATTAACAAAATGTTCACAGTGCAAGATAACTTTCAAATCAACAGTTGTATTGGACATATCTCACATTATCAAAACAATATGTCAATTGTTAAAATGTTTCATTGAGATTCACAAATCTATCAATCTTGGTTGTAAAAGTGGAAGGACTTAGACTTAAGACTTAGATACCAGCAAGCAACAAACCACTAAGAATCAAGTTTGTGATAATAAATGAGATGTATACCTGTATACCTTTCCCATGTTCTCTTAATGCACTCATCAACTAGACAATATCAACAAGTAGGTCAAGAATGGCAATATTTAGCTTATTTTGTTTGTCCCTCTGTTTTATTAAATCTTAACCAGATGCTTGATTTACCAAGAAACTTGTTAAGAAAGACTAGTCCTTTCTTAACATTAATCAAAAGCATTGATTAATGGTATAAGTAAAAACTGAGTGTCAAAATATATGAACATGAAGGGTATGATGTATAACTATTTTGGTCCTCTGTGGAACTTAGATATTCAAATTTCGCCACAATGGAAAAATGGTCAGACCTCAACAGTCCCCATGGACCCAGTCAACTGACATTACTGCTTACTAAGTAAACTAATGGGTTGTCTTTGGAGACTGAGTCGCATCTGTCTAAATCAAACCCCCCTGAGGTCTTGACCTAGCCTCAGTCCGCAATGGAACTGAAATCTACAAGAAGTGTGAAAACACCAACAGCGTCTAGAAACAGTCCCTGATGGAAAATGATACTGCTGTCTGGGACATTCCAGGAAACATGCCCAGTTTACCCACATAGCTGATCATGGCCGTCGATAATAACAAGCACACCCTCCTCATACTTGTGAAAGTGTTAAAAAAAATGAGAAAAATACAAGCCAAACTGAGCCTCTGTGCAATCCCTCTTCTTTTATTCTGAAGGCCTGTGCTGGTATTGGCCCAGGCTGTTGTATGATATTTTGACTGGTGAATGATTAATTCTATATATCTATTTTAGAATTTTCATTGGGCAAGTCATCATGTTTATAGCATAGAATTTATTATCTCAAAAGCTAGGAAATGAGCTTTCTCTTTTAAAAACACACACCGTAATATTTTACTGTAAAACTTATTATTTACGTATGACAGGAATTTTTGGCTAGAAGATAAGCAGAGCTTTTATTAACCTCCCATCTTCCCTCACTTCAAAAGAAAATCCTCAGAGCAAACGGTTTTACAGTATGACAGGTCTTGAAGACAATAAATGCGTTTATGATAGAAGACATCTTACTGTTGTAAAATGAAAAATGTAACTGTTTATGTTGAATTTAAGCCTGAATAGTATCAAATGCTATCATAAAACTGAATGAGACGCTAAACTCACATCTATAATCTGTATACATTCAGTGTTACTGCACACTAGGCTCAGGTCATATATCACAAAATATATTCACAATATATATATAATTTTGCTTTAATATAAAAACAATTTAAAATAAAGCTTAATATTTTGATCACTTTAGAGCATTTTATGTGATGAATTGCTTCATCTTCAATTCCATTTATTTATGGAAAACTCGAAAATATTTGGCATTTTTATATAATAAAATATAAAATAAAAATATATGTAAATATTGCTGCTAATTATAATACATTGTTCTATTTATGCAATTATTTTGTAAAAAACATATATACATTATATATACATACCATATACCAACCATATATATACATACAATATATACATTTTGTATATACATATTTAAATACACTCCTAAATTTGAATGAAACATCCATCAAATACATAAATGCATGGAATAATTTAATGTATTTACTCATTTACTTTAAAGGCCAGACTATTCACACCAAAAAAAACGCTTAAATGTCAAAAGGAAAAATATAGTTCTTGTAGGAAATGACCGTTTCTGTTCACATTGACTCCCTTCTGTTTATTTAGGAAACTCAACTAGCGCAAAAAGAGTCTGAGCTCTATTGTATGTGGCTTCTTCCATGCCTTTGTTTACAGTGATTCCTGAGATAACACACTAGTCTGTTTCCTACCACAAACAATAGAGTCTGAGAAACGTATATCAGTGTGGGTATGCATGACACACAGACGCATTCACACATTACTGTGGCCAGCTTTGGTAATTGTAAAAACACTAATACAATGCACTATTTTTATTTTTCCGTGGCCGCAAAAATAAAAGAAGGCTGATGTGAGAAAAACACAAACGGGAACCATGAAGTCTGAGGGCAGCTGACCCAGAAACGTCATTCATTGTTGTTACGGTGAATTTGATTTATTTCAGTATCATAAAACAGGCTGATACAAAAAATATGGGCATATACAGCAAAAAAAACACTTCAAAATGCTAATGTTTAAAGAAACCTATATACATATTTTCAAGCCAATATTATAAATATCAATTTTCAAGATGAACAGACATTTCATTCCGTATACAACACAAAAGTAGCTCAAATACCAACCAGCTATTATAATAAAACCAGGCTTGAAATTTCCAGACATTTTTGTACTAAAAGAAAATAAATAGTGTTGCTGATTATTCTAGTTAAAATGAAAGTGATATCAAATAAGAGACTCTGTTAGGCCAGGAGAAACAATGACTCATGGGAAATGATGAACTGATCACAGATTCATGCAACAATCGTGGGCAGTAGTTTCCTGTTCACCAATAGCAATCACTTCTCCAGTATTAGAAAGTGTGTCTCATTTAATGATTCACAATGGAAAGCGGACAGGATGTAATGTAAGCTCTAGCAAAGTTACAATAAGGTGCCGCATTTGTCACATCATTCCAATAAAGACGATGACTTTATTCTAATTGACAAATTTTGATGTTAAAATGTGAGTCAACAGTTTGAGGGCAGTTAGAAAATCTGCATCATTAATGAGAAGATTTATTTCAGACATTGTGTAGAAAAACAGTCACTCAGTGGTTTAGTGAGTCTCCCATGCCCTCATTAATCGACCAAAATCACTCACTGTTCAAATTAAACAGTGTCAGAGCACAGAAAAGGAACACAGATTACAAGATACAGTATATGACAGAGAGAGTCCTTCCCCTTTTCCTTGAACTGCTCTGTGATTGGCTATTTAGACCACTTCGCTTAGTTATTGGTATCATGATCTTAAGTTTCCTTCAACTAGCATAACAATTAATGTTTCTGGAAAAAATCATCTACCCTGCCTGTAATGAATGTCACTTACTAGGTTGGGAACTGATTTGAGTTTTTCCGATATACAACATTAAAATAATGCAAGAGCGTAAGCAAACCGAAAGCTCCAATCTGACACAATGAAAAAAAACAGATCCATTATTGGCTATGAGGTTAGCATTCATCTTCTTAGCTAATACAAGCATCCAGAGCTATTTTGGAAAAGTTTCTGGAAACTGCCCTCACTGAATATATTCCTTTAGTCTGACATACTTCATGTTTTTTGCCAGGTTAATAAAAATTCATTTTCATACAGTTACCTCTGTACTCGTACATTAAACATTAGTGTTTTAAAATGCATTAAGTAATGCTAAAATACTAATACTATACTAAAATGGCTTTTTCATTTTTAAATTTTAAGAACACAAGATAATTCACACAAATCAAAATATCATATAAAGCAGTTTAATGTATATCATGCTGTTTTATATATTTATAAAATGTGTTTTATAAAATGAATAAATCAGTCAGTAATGGCCAGAAATTGTTTTGGCACTGAATGACACTGAGGTAAGTTTTGTTTTATTTTTAATGACACAAAAGATTTAACAGTCAATGACACAATAGTCAAGACTGGGTTATATAATAGAATATAAAAGTAAGTAAGAGAGGACCGGCCAGAAGACTAATATACAGTATGAAAAACAACTTGTAGCGGTGCTTAGCCAGTTTGCTAGTGCACATTTAGGTTAGCAACTAAACAGGGACAAAAGGACCATTACTAAACAATATTACAGAACTTCTACATCACAGTAAAGAAATAAACTCTGAATGGGGATTATAATAGACATCTGAAATTTGCCACTGTCTATATTATGAAGCACGCTCCTGTAAGCAGCAGAGCATCTACACAGAAACACATGTTGCATCTGTTCCAGACATACCTTTCATCTTCAGTATTGGACTCTAGAGAGCAGATCTGTGTACAGAGCTCTGCTCACTGGACTGGTGTGGTTGAAATCAGCAGCTGAGAGCCTGTCTGGAGCTTTGCAATAAGTGGAAGAGGATCTGAGCTATCATTAACCTTCTAATGACTCTGATGATCCCTCAGAAACTCTAGAAGTGACTGTGACTTTTAAGTCCTTGACCTAGTGAGAATTGATCCTTTGGAGACTCAGTCCTGCCCCACAAGTTTAAAGAGTTTGAGACCTAAGGCTGAAATCTTTCCACATTTCAGATCACCAATCCTATTCTATAGTGTTTTCCTGAGCATCTGAGATGTTCCCTAAGGTAGAGTACCGCAAAACAGCCCTCATGAACGCTGTATTATGACCCTTCATATGTTTCAAAAACAAACCACTGGATGCAGTGCACGCGCTCTGCGCACACACTAACTCTTGAGACCAGACCTTACGTGTGGAAATTGTTTTTCCAGTCAGAAGCCCGGTGTCTGCTAAACCCATTAAAAATGAACTAGCCGCATTGGATACAACACAGAGTGGGTATGCATTTCAGATTCATAAACAACGTCTTCTAATGGATCGTGTGATATTATAATTCCCACTTCACCTACAGATTTTAGTTTTTGTACTCCCTTATGTATGCACAAACATGTTGATGTTGGTCTTGGTTGTAGTGCGCTGTATGCACTATTGCGTTGTCCTTCCTAAAAATGCATCTGTGGTTTTTTACCAAGTATAAATCAACCTGAAGAAACTTGTGAGTTCAAGAGTTATGATGATGTCAAAGCCCTAAACCTGTTGCCTCAGCAAAATTTCAGTAAATACAAAAAGCTGCTCGTAAGCAAATTTACTTCCACAATCTGAATCATCATCTCTTTTTAAATGCATCCTAAATGGTGTTTAGTTGACACAACCCTAAGCCATGATCTGCTGGCTAGTTGCAAGGGGAAAGATGGTCTCAAGATTGGACAAAATTTGTACAGTACATGTTAAGTCATTTTTTGTCATTTTGTTTTTTAGAATATGCAAGACTATGTTCGTATCTGCCAAAAAGTTAAATTCGTAGAACTACACCATACACACACTAAAAGCCATTAAACTCCAAAACTTTTTAATTTAATGAGGTCTTTAAAGGACAATTTGCATATTCACATTGTATGGTCTCAGACCCATAGACTTTTGGCCCTCTCAGTTTCACGTGTTTAGTCGGACGTGTGTCAGGATGCAATTACTGCTCACTTCTGACATGCACTGGTTAAGGTTTCTGTGGTGCAATAAAGCTATTAGCCTGGAGGGTTGCCCACTACTCAGTAATACCACAGGGATATTAGGACTAATGTTCTGTAACCCAATTCTTGAGCTCTCCAAAAACATAATACAGCTCCACAAGAAATCCCTGTGAAATTCCCTGTAGGCCAATTTTTTTTAAAAAAAACTGCAGGCCCGAGGATGTGGACCTTTTTTGCACACTTAAACCATCACGTACAGAGCCAGTACCTTTACCGACACTAGTAGGTAGACCATTCTGTGACCGGTGAGCAGTCATAAGACCAGTGTGAAGAGTAAGGAGTACATTTTGCCTGAAGTCTTAAGTCCACAAACTGACTTTCAAATAAGATGAGATCACCAGCTTTATAATTTAATAAAAAAAAACATGACTCATCTACTAACTAATGCTCTTACCTTTTGCTCTTATCTATTTTCACAAGTGATAACACATATGTTGGATTATATACTTGTTTTGGAACCAACTTTTAATGCTTCAGAAATTGTACAGAGATGAAATAAGCTTGTTGGCGTGGTCAACATATACACTACACTACACAACAAACATTAATCAAAGAACTGATATTTTATGATTTAAAATACATAGATGTCTTTTAAGAAAGTTTCCTAACCAATTTTGTTCTGCAAGTACTGCCAGGAATCTGTTACTAGTAACTTATATTATTCTGCTTATTTATTAAAGTAAATTTTGGTAAATATTTGGTAAAAATTAATATTGGCATCCTAGCAATGTTAGATACTAGCTGACATTAAGTTTCATGCACAAAGAATACACATACACTTTAAGTGAAATGTCAAATATGAAAAGTGCATAAATCAAATCAAGAATTTTGCTTTTGCAAACACATGAAACCTGCTATTTAACATATTCAGGATAACTGAATGTGAAAATTACAGATACTGTCACGGTTGAAACTAAACAATGCAGGACCATGGGCCTTCAGGACTGGAGCTGGTGTGTTTGGATCCAAACTCATCAGGAAAGATAATGGAATATGATTCAGCACCTGTGCTATAATAATAATCTGCCTAATGTTTCTAAAACAAAAAATAACACTTAATAAAATGTACTCATTTTAAACAGTTTGTCTATGTTACAGTCATTCTCCTTGCAGAGGAAACCGCAAAAGTGGTCTATGGTTTCAAAAAGGGTCAAAAACTACAAGCCCAGTAAAGCACTGAGTTTCCCAGCTGCTGCAGACACACTGCTGAGCCACTGTCAGAGCTACATTCCTTAGCTGGAGGGAACTGAGAGCATACATCCACAGCCAGTTCACAGAAGAAAGGCAGAAACATCACACAGATTACAGAGAGTGAACTCAGTAAATAATATGATACACAAAATTGTCTGTTTGTGTGAGGGTACTACTCCTCTAAAAATAAGATGATAATTTTAGATTACAATATTTACATTATTGTCACTTAACAAATAATGTAAATTTGCTTCATGTTTATTTATTTGGCAGAGGCTTTTATCCAAAGCAATTTACTGTAAATTCAGGATATACACTTTTATCAGTACTTGTGATCCCTGGGATCAAACCCATAACCTTTGTGTTACTAGCACAATGTTCTCCCAGTTGAGCTACAGGAACAAGTTCATGTCAAGGCTTCCTTTTTTAAATATCTCTCTCCCTTGCATTGATTGGACAAACAGATAACCCCGCCCCAAACTTATGCTACATGTTTTGATATCACACTATTTACACTTATGACAGTCAATCTACAAATGGCTTACTTGTAGTTAACCACCAAAAATTAACCACCAACACTGCAACTAAGAACATTTGTTGCCGCAAGTGTACTGCAACACTGTTATATGAATTTTGGTTTATTATTATTATCCAAAAAAGTTATGTTTTGAATCTATGCATAATCATTAACACTGGTCACAGTTAATAAACATTTCAGTCAGAATCTAATTTTGACAAAAAAATAGCTACATAATGCATTTTGCCTTTGCAGTACAGTTTCAACTGTATTTGAACAAAGACAATTTATACTCTTCAAATTTAAACCTTTCAGTCGCCTCAGTAGTTAACTTTAACGCACAGAAGCATAAGTTACACAGATATTATGAAATTAGCTTCAAAAAGTACCAGCTATTGAAACACCCCATTTGAATAGTTGCCTAATTCGGAAAAATTGCTACACTGCTGACCTCCTCAGGAAGACAAAATCTTCTTGGTTATGTCATCTCGGCATCAGACTACCCTCTTTCCCCCTGGGGCGAAAGCAGAGCTCCTCTAAAGTTGTGAAAGTGTTGAAAGGTGGTTCTGCTTAATCTGAAGTTAAAGAATTGAAAGGATCTGGCAGGTGGATTGCCTATAAGTGTGGAGAAGATAAGAGCCGCAGATGTGGATAATCTGCTCCACCTGTTCTAACTTTACAACCTAGGAAGTGTACGACCTCTCCGTTTAGAAGTCATCTCTCACACATCACCAGACGACAGAAGTAAACAAGCATTGTTTATAAGATAAAGAAAACTCTTTCTGTTTATTAAAGCTGGAGGTTTTTTATTATGTGTGTTTTTTTCTCAGACATTCATCACCAGAAGACACACTCCTGCAGGCTGAAACTTAATGCTTACTCAAGCCCCAGTGTCCCGGGAGATTTGCAACATAGCAGCTATTCATTTAAGCAGTCAACATCCCTGTTAAACTGATGAAGCCTGCAAAACCACCACACTAGTCGCTGTGAATGGGGTTAAGTTCACAGCTGAGCCTTTAAACTACAAATCACCGGGCCCCCGCACCTCATGTTTCCTGACCACGCACCCACATTCCCTTGGTGGCCCCTTCACAGAGAGAGTCCTAAAGACAATAACTCTGTCTATATGAAAAACCTCATGAGTTACAACTACAATTACAATTAGTCATGATTTACAGGACAGCTCTGCCCAACAGATGAGAGATGGCCATTCAAGGGAGATATATAAGGTCAATATATTAGCCAAATGCTGACTGATGCCCAATGAATTACTAAGAACCAACACTGCTAACAGAGTCACCGGTCCCATACATTCATATTCCGTACAGCCGTATGTGCAATTATAGGACAATTATTCAATTCCATGGCAATAGTGTAAGACAAATATCCCCAAATGGACTAAAAAATAAACCGTTAAAAATTCAGCAGCTTATGTTGTTGCTGTTATGCTTAACCTTCCTCTCTCTGTGAATTCCAGCTCATTTAATCTTAATAACCAACGTTTCACTGCAACCCAAAGGAGTTTCAAAGAGAAGAAAAAGAGGGAAGACAAAGTCTAATTTTAGAGAATTGTGATTAGTGTTCAGTCCATGTCACACATTCCTGATGGGACACATTTCAAGATCTTGCATAGCATATGGTATCATTTATAAACTCCTCAGAATTATATTCCATTGAGGATGTTTCTGCTATATACCAAAGTTAAATGTATAAAGTGCAATATGCAGAATGTTGGATGAACTGTGTATTGGCTGTGTCTTCTAGAACATTATGTTGGTGGGTTAATAAACTGAGGTGAAGTGTATACACCAAAATCCTATTTTCTGTGAGTTGATATGTCTTTTGGCCAGACCTATCAGGTAAGTATATAATTCTCACCAATTAGGCATAATTCAGATCGGACAGGTCTGAACAAGCAGAACTTCTGAAACTACAGCCCCGGTGACACCTGCTTCCACTCTGTATAGCAATACAATTGTGCTTTCGAATAATCTCCTTAACTTTCACAAATCTCGTTCATGTGTTTCTCCAAAAGGACCTCTATGAAATAAACCAGGTTTCAAATCTCTCTACTAGGCTTAACTATATTAACTTCTGGACATATTAAAGATGTTCGGATCTTACCGCTTCAACACGACCCAGTTTTGAAAACAATTTACCAAACACATGGGTTTCCTTTGAGGTTGAGTTTAGTTAAGTTTAACATCTGCAAATCTGAGCCCAGAGCAACAAGTCAGATCTAATAAATGATGCATTAAAACAATGTCCCTGCTTTCACTTATGCAAGTTCTTACCAGAGTCTCCGCTTGATCTTGGTCATAATCATAGTAGTCGTGACTTGACTCCAAAGCAAGGTTTGCATAAAGCAATGCGAAACAGAAGACAGAAAATCCAAATAAGTGCATTTTAAAAGAAAAACAATCTCTGGATAGAGTCTGTTGAAAGTTTTTCTATGACACGTTTCAGCTTTCAGCAGCCTTTACATAAAAAGCTCAATCCTTCAATTAAAACAGTACTCATACATCCAACATTTCAAGAACGCGCATCTGTTGGGATACTGGTCCATGGAACGCAGCGTGAACGCGACTCTTAACATCCAGTCCGTGCGGAGAACGATCGGTGTGGAAGTGAGCTGTGCGCTCATTGGCATGTTTTATGCAACTTCACCAAGTGGATTGTTCTCCTCCCCCTCTCCGTTTCCCCAGCCTGCCTCTCCAATCGCTGTTATACACATTTCGAGACATCAAGAGAGTCACGGCACGCGCGCTTTCTCAGATGTCGTTTCATCACTGCGCAATCGATCATGTTTTTGGACACGCTGAACTACAGTGCGCCAAACTTGCGGTGCGCAATTTACGCATGGACGCGCCGACTAAATCTGTAAAATACGCGTTTATGTGTGTAAAAGAATATGTAAAAGGTCAATGATTAGTAAATCGTTTTAATTACAAAAACATACATGGATCGACTTATTTGGTTGAATAAAATGAAAACCTTATTTTTGGTTATATTTCTCTCATACTTAAGCAAAAGGGTACCTGGAAATAAAAATGTGTGTGTTTATAAATCATAAAAAACTTGCAATTGAAGGAAAAATGCACTAAAGATTACATAAATTAGTATATAAACTTACTAAAAACTATTGGATAAAGGTGGAATTTCAATGAATTGAGTCAGATTCACACTGCTATAATTCAGAACTCTATTGACTGTATTGACTACACAGATACCAAAATCTGCCACTGGAACATTCCACTCAAAAACAACATGATATTAGATTCATTATTATAGTCATTAGTCTGGCAGATTGGTGGCTTTAAAATTCAAGGGTAATATAAGTGAGTTGCTTTGGGGCGGTTTTAATACCTTTCAAGGGTTATTCTCTATAGGGGTCCTATTCTTCAAGTTCACTGAGTGCTCTTCTAATGCTGTGGAATGTAAGTCCCACTTCAGTCATTGTGTTCCATTCACCAATGTCAAATGGTTGCTTTTAATTTGTGATCTACTCAGATTCTACTTTAAGAAGCAGGCTAAACAGGCACTGTCAAAAGCATTCAGTGTTAACTCTAATGGTCTATTTTGAATAGGCTTAAATACTGGGGATTGGTGAATGATAACCTAATTAGCTATGACACTATTGAATACCTAAATATGAAAACATACTTCCATGTAATTGCTTCTGAACTGATTTTGCAGGGCTATAGAGAGATGATTTGTTTGCTATTAAATATAAAAACAAATTAAATTGGTAAAAAATAAATAGGGTTGCACATGCAGGTAGTAGTCATTTAAAATCATTTAAATTGACATGCTATAGGCAACTTCTAGATTTAGTGTTCAATTTATCAACTGCAGATTGCATTGATCAATTCTGTTTAATATAACAAATCTTAAGCAAATGCGTTATACGTTTGGCAACGACCAATAGTATTGCCTGCTTTCTTAGCCTTCTGTTTGCATATCAACAATGTCTCATTCTGCTTGGCCAAATGCTTTGACTGGACTAAAAAGTCAAAGTTCATGCTGGTTTTATAAGGATTAACCACGTTCAGTTCTGCTTTGACATTACTGAACACATCATGAAAGAAGTTATAACATTGTTAGCCAAAAGTCTGGAGCTGTTTTAAATGTTTAGCGTCAACCGATAGCATCTTATGTAAAAGTCATGCAGGCGTTTGATTTGCTCACTGGGACTTTTAGAGACATTTAACTTTTAGCCTAAAAGAATTTCAGAAGCTAACCGCAGCTTCCATGCTTTTGTTTTATATGATCATTGACATGCTTTTACACTTTTTGAAATAAATCTGATACTGTGTCCTTATTTAAACTTTCAGCGCTTGTTTTTCAGTTTACTGCAGCTTCACAATGGATTTAATAAGGCAATGGTTTTATTGTATATAAAAATGATTTCTGTTCTGACTTAAACAAGTATAATATTTGTGTCTTACATTATTTTCAGTTTTTTGTTACACATTCAAGTCTTTATGCCACCGACCACAATACAGGAGTCACTTTCTGGGCCGAAAAGACGATACCACCACAGATACCACCACAGGTCCTCTTGGCACAGTGACACAGCACCGTCTAGCACTCTAGCTTGTCTGCTCATGTGTGCACAGTTTGTTCCCACACATTGGGAATTGCTGCTGCCGGAACTGGGGAACAATAGGTGTGGGAGTCCTGTGACTGGACCGATGCTTTGGGAAGCGCTGGACCTTGTTAATCCTGGAATTTGCGGGTGTCCCTTGCGTTTTAAACAACGGCTGTATTAGGCAGCGCAGATCGATGAGGATAAGATGGAAGGGTCACAGAGGGCAGGCCTAATCTTGCACTCTCCAGCACTCTTTGGCATCCCCATTCGGGTTGTTTGTTTGTAATAAATTGCCCATGTGATCGAATGTTTTGGCATCAGAGGTTTACTTATAGTTTGGCATTGAAGGTTTAGAGTTGAAACTTTGCTTATACATTTTGTTGTTTGTGTTTATTGTCTACAAAAATCCAGTGTATTTGTTATTTAATTGTAAAAGTATATAATTACTTGAGTAGATATTTGCACTGTCAAACTGACCCTATAGATTTTAATGGCAAGTTGTTTTAAAGGAGTTGTTTTAAAGCTTCTTTGTTTCCCAGTTGACAGCTGACACAATTAATTAACCAACAAATAAGGAACATGGGCAAAGGCTTTCTAAGAATGTTTGTGGTTTCATGTGTGTATATGATAGCTGGTGAGAATTATCCTAGATAGTTGTGTTAGCAACTAATGTGCTGTTTTTTGGAATACCACCGCTTGTTTTCCAATTGGTATTCCGAGGAGCGTTTGATGAGTGGACAGCACTTCATAAAAAGTGTCAGAACCGTTGGTTAGTGAGCAAAGACTCCAGAGACATTTGACCCTCGTCTCATTGACATATTTGCCCAGCAAATTACCCTGACTGAGAAGGTTTTCAAAGTCAGGGACTTCTGAAGTGAACTTTTCAAAGCGATCTTTTACACATGTCAAAACATTCCTGCTTGCACACACAATCACTCTGCAAAAGAAAGTCACTAAAGAGTGAGAGAACGAGGAGGGGCGAGAGAGAGAGAGAGAGAGGGAGAGACCTTCCACCTCTGGCCTGTTTGCATTCATATGGAAATAAGTCTTCTTAGGAAGTTTATGTTAAACTCCGAATAAGGATTAACATGGCTCCTGCTTCACTAAACACAGCAATTACTGAGCACACATTTACTCCACTGCCTATATAAATATTGTCTATACTGCATTAGCAAAGCTGCAAACAAATTGCATTTTTTTGGTACAGAGTAAATCACTTAAGCACTGAATTTTTCTTTACTGCCACAACTTCAGTTTAGATGTTACAATATTTGTCTTACATTCTTCATGGCATGGGATGTAAAGTTTAACAAATTAATGGGTAAAACTGCAATGTAACGTGTAAATATATTGAATAACATAAACTTACACTTAAACAACACTTATTAATCTTTGTTAATGTTGGATGGTTGGTTAGTAAATTGGTGTGTTAATGATAATTTGCATAATTTTATTCCAGCTAGTCATTTTTATGCATGTTTTGGATTTTATTGTTTTTATAAATAAAAACATTTTTTGAATTTAAAAATTATCAAAGTTATATTGATCCAAATGAATAAATAATGAATGATTCTAATGAATGGATGTTAGTAGCATAAATAATAAATAAAAAATAAAACAAAGATTTGTGAATGCTTTAGAAGTATTCTGTTCATTTTTATTCATTATTCATTTTTTATAGTTAACTAATGTTAACAAATAGAACAAAATTGTTTTTTTTTTTCTAGTGGGCCTGTACAAATCAACACTGCTAATGATAAAACTGTCCATGGACCCTTACTGTTGTTTACTTCATATTATGGATGAATAATGAGTCCATAGAGATTGCTTGACAAAAGAATGATTCACCTTGTGTTACAGGTATTAAGGCAGGATGCTTAGCAACAAAACTTGAAAACATAGCATCTGAAAAGTGCCTAATCTTCTGTATACCATCACCCACATATGTCACACTTTGTGTGGAGGAAAAATGCCTTTTATTGAAGATAATCTGTAATCTGTCTAACAGACAGATTTGTTCAAACTGGCCCTTTAAGCTTCATTGGTCATATACAGTGGACCATTTCTCTCAGTGTAAAAGATTATATTTAATAGATGTTAATGTTGTGAACCATTCACATTAGATATGAAATTTGCTTCTTTACTGCTAGAATTGTCTCAACCCATTTCTCATGTTAAAAAAATTAGCTTTAAAACTAATTGTAAAACTCAAAGTATAAAACAGGCCATCCCAAATGTATATCCAAGCCGTCCTTCCTGTTAGCTCAACTGGTCGAGCATTGTGTTAACGCTGCAAAACGCTGGTTGTGGGTTTGATCCCAGGGGAAGGCAAGTCCTGATAAAAATATGTGTACCTTGAATTCACTGTAAATTGCTTTGGATAAAAGCATCTGCCAAATGTATTGTACACATATATGTGGCCCAGGACAACCCTTGTGAAAGTGGGGTCCCTTTACAATTGTGTTCTTGATCACTGTGGGGCCTAAAAGATGGTATATTTGAAGGTTTTATTAATGATGACGGTGAATGACTTTAATTTTTGGAAAATTTTCCCTTCCTTTTAGGCATGACTCAGAGTTTTTAAAGGAAGCAGGTTAAGCAGGATGAACGAGTGATAAGACTTTGAGGCAGAAATAGTGGCAAGTGTGTAATTTGATAACATATTAACATTCTAAGTCATTGTCAAGGACTCTTATAAAGACTGGCACAAGGTCGGATACAGATAACAAAGTTTAGTGACACTGTGTGCTGGAAACAGGGAAAACAGTGAGTCAGTTAAAACATTAAAGAGATCTCGTCTGATTTTTTTTTCCTGTGGGAATTTATTTTTTCATAGCATCGTCTTTCGATAAAATGAAACACATCACTTCACATTAAAGTTGTGTAACCGCCATGTAGAAATATGAGAGGAATATTGTATGAAACCAAACACAGTCCTGCCAAAGAAAATGATCTGAAAGGTGGAAAAAAGATAGAAATGCCAGTGAAATCGATGACAGGCTAGAAAACCGATGACAGGTTGATTTTGGCACCAAATTTCCTGTAAGCTAAGTGTGAGCTATCAAACTATATGATACTTTACAATCCACTGGAACACAATCCCAGCTGTATCAGCATGGCATCACATCTTATGTGATACAATATGACAGACATTTCCCTGCAGGGTCATGATGTATATTGAACCGAACACTAATAAACCTCAACTCTCCCACCGCAGCTAAAAACTCCTCAATTCACAATATATTGTGGATGCTCAAGTTCCCAATGTACAAAATAAGGAGGTTTTGTTACCAACACGAGCAGATATGGCCTATACAAAACTATATATGTGCATATAGTAATACACTAGATGCAACTATAATGCTGAAAGGGGGTTGGGGGATACAGACCACCTATAGTCAGTGCTGTGGGAGTGGCAGCATCTCATTTGGAGTATTGAAGCTTCATGGACTGGATATTATCATATGGGAGCTTGATACAACCAGAGCACCTGTCAGTCAAACAACAAAACCGACTGTTGCTCCTCAAAAGACTGAGGCCAGATCACTTGTGAATTAGGAAAACGACCCCTCCAGACTAGCAGACGAGAGAGAAAGGGAGAGACAGAGGAGGTATGTTTCCCATGAACGTTTGCCAGGTTCTGAACTAATCCTCTGGGAGAAACAAACCCAGTGTGTTTTGGGGGCTTTGGTTAAGTAATGAGGAATTCGTGCCTCAACCTCTTATAGGAGAAAATGGGCTGATTTTATTCTTGTCCAAAGGACTACACAGAAAATAATGTCCCAAACTGTTAGTTATCCAGAAGAAGTTTTCAGACATTAAAGAGCTAATTTATTTAACAGAAACCCAGATAAGTCTTTGTGAAACAACAAGTCTTTGGGTGCATGTAAGTAACAGCCAAATTGTGGAGCATAGATCTGGATGTTAGCCATACAAAGAGGAAACATTCTGGATTTGACACTCAGAGGCCTCAGAGGCAATCAAAATTGTCCCTTTTGTCACGAGACACTCTACATTACTGTGATAGCTCTAAATGCCAACATTAACTCATTTGGCTTGATAAACTATAGTACAAAGATTTGACAGATTTGAAGCATAAAAATAACATTATGAACAATAATTTCTTTTAGACTGTGTCAGTATGTGTGTGTGTACATGCATGAAACAGGATTAGTGCTTGGACCAGAAACTGTTGCATAATGAGACACAGTCATCTAGATGTTAAATGCTGAGCTACTATTAGTATTCCAATCCCATGAACTCATTTATAAACACTGTTTTAATTTACTGTGCAGGATTCCATATGCTGAAGACCTCTGCTGTTTCATCATTGTCTGTTCTGCTATTGTAGGATTAATGTTGTTATTCTACAGAAGGTCTCTGTGAGTGACTGTGAGGTTATATGAAACATGTGGCTAATTACAGGTTGCATATGGAATATGTGTGATATAAATCTTACAGTACATCTCTCTCTCTTTATCTCTCTCTCTATCTCGCTCTCTCTCTAAATCCTAACCTTATTTTACACTAAAAACAATATACTATATATACTGTATAAACATATATAGATATATACATGTATATACTGCTACACTAGTCCCTGTGTAAACCTTCAACAGGGACCTGCAGGTGTGCTATATGTACTTAACATGAACAAACTGTGTTCATTAATAATGTTCTGTGGTGATTTGGGGGATATGAGTGATTTATCATCCACTTTTGATGACAGCTCAGAGCTGCGCGTATGTAAAAGCTGTTCAGATTTGATTTCTGTCAAGGTCTGAGTTTTACGGGAAGCCGCAGATTGGAAACTTCAGGCCAGCAGGTACAGCCAGGTTTAATCCTCACAGAGGCTTCTCAATCATCAGTGCATAATTTCACCAGGTTTCAGCTATAAATCCTGTGAATACACATTCAGCCTCATGTTTGATACAAATGTCCTTGGTTCAGTGTTTGAGCATTGACATTGTTTATTTTAAACTGTTATAATTTTAAAAGCATCTGATGTCAGTTGATGAAACACAAGCACTGTAACAGATCAAGGTATAACATCATTGCTGGAACAAAAGATACAAAATATAATTGTATGTATTATGTATACATACAGCAAGTAACATACACCTAAATGAGAGTAACAAGGGGAACTAGGTCACAGGACTGAACCAGAAACACGAAGAGAACATATATGTAACAGAAGACCTGAAGGAGCTGACAAAGGAGAGTTTACAGAACAACAAAGAAATTTACCACCTCAGATACCTTCAAGAAATTCAAACATTTTTCAGAGACTACATATTTTCAGACTTTCATATTTAAGCATTTGGCAAACACTTTACCCAAAGCGACTTGCAGTACATTCAACTTACACATTTTTACCAGTACATGTGCTCCCTGGGACTCAAACCCACAACCTTTGCATCACTAGCACAATGCTCTACCAACTGAGCTATACCAACTTTCACGTTCACATTAGCATGGTTAGTGCACATTAGCATCCCCCATACTCCACTAACACCCCCTGTGGTGCATGTAGCTGCAGCCTCACGTACATGGTCAGATTCTGTGAGTGTCTTGGACGTGACCATTGCAGGTTTATCTTCTTTGCCTGTGGTGGGCACTAGTGTGGTGGATGGCTGGCATACTGGGTGTGGAGTTTAGCTGATGAGGCTCTCAAGCAGAGCTACTGTGAATGGAGAGTTAAGACCTCTTTAAGAGTCAACTGGAAGGCCTTGGTGTTCTTGTTGAGGCTGGCACAATAAGAAACAGAGAAAGCTGTCTGGATAGTGTGTTGGCATGCCAGGTTTGTGAACTCACTTGTGTGGTCCAACAGACGGTCACTCTGCTCCAGGCAGACCAGGTGAACAGCAGGGAGGTCTATGGGTGAAAAAAACAGGTTTGGTCCTCGTACTGTTACGGGTGGTTGTATTATACAGCTCTCAAAGACAAGGAATAAACAGAAATAATCTTTAATCCACAAACCTCATGGAAAACAGGAATACACACTTTGGCATGAGACAAGACAAAGGAACCGAAGAACAAAGGGATTACTTGAGGAAACAAGGAACTAAGGTTAACAGGTGAACTACTATAAATGAGAGTACTAGGTCACAGGACTGACCCAAAACACAAAGATAACATACATATATAGTAAATGAAAGGTTATTTCAGCAGATACAAAGTGATTAATAAATGACAAACAAGGCTTGATTTTATTTGATATAAAGACAAATTTGCAAGACTTTGCTATATCAGCCAGTAGCTCAACTGGTAGAGTGTTGTGTTAGCACCACAAAGGTTGTGGGTTTGATTCCAGAGAATGCGAGTGCTGACAAAGTATATATATATATATATATTGAACTCGTTGTAGGTTGCTTTGTTTAAAAGTGTCTGGCAGATGAATACATGTAAAAAACTTAATGTATGGCCTGGAAAACATTCTGCAGCAAAGCTGTTCTTTAGTTTATAATTCTGATCTAAAACATACCTTTTGATTTATGGCTGGTGTGGAACTCTATGTTTGAGTTTTATATTGCCTCATGTAGAGAGACTATATTACTGCAATGTAAAGGGTGGAGAAATGGGGTTTAATGTTCCTGTAGTCACACACCATTTATAACTCAATGAGACACATACACAGTCAGTTTTATCATGCCTGTATCTGCTTAAGACCCTACAGATATCATGTTTGTTAGGAAATGTGGTGTTTTTGATCTGTGAATTTAATTTAAAAAGAGTTTGTCTGGTTAGAATGGGCCAGTTAGCCCCTGCTAGTAGATGTCATAAATATTGATCTGGCCTCAAAAAGCCCCTTTTTCCTCTTCCCATGTGACTAAGGTGTATATTTTAAGTAATGTAACTTGAAAATCTGGATGCCCCCATTTGTATTTTCCTCAGATTTCCCACAGTCATACTGCTACATCCATTGGGCTATATCCATCATTCTTGACCCGCTTCAAAAACCATTGGAGATGCTATAGTCTTACAATGAATACTTATAATTATGTAATATTATAAATATGTAATTTCAGAATTGACCTACAGTGCATCCAGTGAATTTGGTCCATAAATTGCTCTAAATTTATGTGATGCATGAAGTGTTAATGTTTCAATATGTGTTTTTGTGTGACCTGATAGAAATACTACAAAATTGTGTCGTTTAAATATAGAAATGATCAGAAAAAACATAACTAAAACTTAACATGCTCCTTAAAGTGAACTTAACTGTCCACAACGAGACAACATTCCCCATGCAACACAGTCAGGAAGTTTCTATGTATAACAAATGGTTAAATTTTGTTTATTCTAGATTACCTAACTGAAACACTGTGATGCATCTAGTTTTTTTTTATATTTGTTTGGTTTTTATGTCATTCTGCATGAACACAGTTCAAGAGACACAGATGTTTGTAAACAACTAATTGAACACGTTCCAGTCAGATTATATTCCTTTCTCGGAGACACACCATGTTCAACAGCTGCGATATCATCATGCTATTTACCAGCAACATCATGTTTTTGCTAAGGGCTCACTTTTATTCCATTCATTTCCTTTGACTGATGTGTGTATCGGAATAAAAGAACAGAGAAATAACCTTAGGATATAACGGTCTATGACGTCCCCCCCTTGTGGAGCTCTGTGGTATCCAACACACTTCAGTTTTTAGTTCAAACACATCAGTCACAACCTAGTATTTTTTGGAGTAGTAGTTTTCTCATTGGTTTTTGAATGATTTTAACTACACCTATGTAAGTTACAAAGCTTAGCATTTACTAGGGTTTAAGAGAGTTAAAAATACCAAAGACTTGTTAACCCGTCAACACATGTAGTGTAATGTAATCTTTAAACCTGACTAGCTAGTTCAGGTGTGTTTGATTAAGGCTGGAGCTAAACTCTGCAGGACACCGGCCCTCCAGGAACAAGGTTAACCATGCTTAGCCAAAAATGTGTTGAATTGATTTTGATTATATTAAAGCCATATCTGATGTAGTAGTTAAAGAACAACACATACGTTTTGAACATTTTCTTCATTTTTAGCTTTTAGTATTAAGAAATGTATTAATCTTAATAACATCTGAAATTAGTGAACTGATGACTTCAATTTGTGGAAAATGATCAAAAATTAGGTAATTTTTAAAGGTTTGTTTACTTTGAAAACTTTCTGGCGTACAATATTATAAAATTGTTGGAGGACATTGTTGAAACATAATATCATCATAGTAAATTTTTGGCTGTTCATTGGTGTTCAGGACAGATTTTTGACCAACAGCCTATCTTTCAGCATCTCCGGCACTCATTCACAGCAGTGCTCTCCATGGCAACAGCAGTCAAATGCACCCCTTCACCTCTCCATTATAACACAAGCCAGACCCCCAGCAGAGAACTTGCACTCTTCTCCATACATTTTTGCATGAAGTTCAAATCAATCAGGTCTGTGGACTCTAGCCAGTAAAAGAGCAAAACAGCCATCTCACGTTATAAAGCATGTCCATGCTGCACAGCCCCTACAGGAAGCAGTTTGAAACGGAGGACGTTTAAAAGTTTATTTACATGCCTTTAATGGAGTACAAGGTCTGCTTTGTCTTGTTTTGAATACTGAACAAAAAAATGTTTTTTCCACCTCAAATCGGGGTTTAATGAAAGCATTGTTGCTACTCAAGGTCAACAAACTAAATTACTTTCCAAATCTAAATGCCTGAGATTTTTTAAATGACCAGATTTCCTTTAGACTCCATATAGAGATATTTGTGTGTTTTTGTTTTGTCCAAATTGCTCTCCTCTGCTACACATATTTGAGAGTCTCAAAGGGATGAACCACTGAGGTAAATGAAGGTTAAATCTATAAAATCGACATCAGTGGAGATCACAAAGAAATAAAAAAAACACATTGCAGTCAACACAGGTATTTGACATGGACGTTTACATTTTATCCAAAGCGATTTGCAGTGAATCAAAGGTATACATTGTTATCAGTACTTGTGTTCTCTGGGATCAAACCCACAACCTTTGTGCTGCTAGCGCAATGCTCTACCAGTTGAGCTACAGGGACACTGACCATAACGACAAAGACCATCATATTTAAGCAGGCTCCAGCTATAAATCAATGGCTATAGAATTTTAAATTAATAAATTACGTTGGCTTCATATCGCAAATCCATCTCACCAGGTGTCTTCATGTTCTGCCTACTGTATGCAGTAGCTCTCAGTGTATATATGGGTAAACCTGGCCCAACACAAACCATCTCATTCTTTTGTGCAGTTCTGCTTTATTTTTGTACTGTTATAGAGTCTGCTGGAGAAAGCCTTTTCTCACCAGTCATTTGGAGAGGCTTCCTCAAGGACTCTGTGGGGAGTCATGTTGCTCTCATGACCTACCGTGACTGTTATTTTATTCTTTCGACTTGATTGTTCCTCAAAAATAATGTCAGTTGTTTGGCTACAGCATCCTGCTTCTCAGACATACTGGTGTTTGTTTTGTTTTTTTTTGCTCATAAAGTCTGAAATCTCTCACACACTGTACACTTAAATTGCTCAACTTTAAGCGCCTCAGTAGTGATGACAGGTTTATCTTTATATAGGTTATGCAACTAATGTTATTTGAAATGTTATGTTTAAAGGGATAGTCCACCTTACTATGCAAAAATGATGGTTCTGTCATTTGTTCCCCCTCATGTTTTCCAAACCGTATGACTTTCTTTGTTTCAGGAACAAAAATGGAGACTTTTGGACGGATTGTTAAGGACTAACAGCTTCAGTTGACGCTTTCATTGCGTAGAATAAAAGCAACACCAACCTTTTACCAGTCAGGCAGGTTTGGAACAACATGGGTGAGTAAAGAACAACAAAATTGTCATTTGGGTGAAGAAATGCTAACATTTTTAATGAAGTCACATGGGCCATCTGTTATTATTCCCAGATATTTAATTATATATATATATATATACACAATGTCTTTATTTACAATATCTGACTTGTTTAGGTCAATATTGCAGTCAAGAAGACAATAGTGAAAGTTAATCTGGCTGTGTATAATTAAACTTGCTGCAAAACAGTTTCTGCTTGTGTAAGTGACCTGCAGTACAATTTACTGAATTGCACTATTGCTTGGTGTGTAAAGGATTTCAGCACGGCTGCTAATGAAACTAAGGGCCTTTAGGATGGACAAGCTGTGATTTCTGTTCTGCGTTTGAGAGTTATGAGTATGGATGAAAGATGGACATAGGCAGTAATGTTGGCATTCCACATGGTAGCCGGTCACGAGTCACTGGTGCCTGTTCAGTTACTAGAAAGGTCAAATGCTAGACACTGTGTCATGCATAATGATGCCAGGCATGATAGATGGTAACTTTTACTTCCACCTAAAGTGCAACTGCCCATGACAAACTGAAATACATCTTTTCTCCAGTCGTTTGTGGACTGAGAAATAATAACATTCAGTATGTCATGCATGTAATCAATGGAGCCTCGTTCTGGCCTTTATACGTCTGTATATGGAGATGCAAGGACGTTATGTCTGTATCTCTTTCTCTGCCTGTTTCTCAAGCCATACCGTGTTGGTAATAAATAGCAATTTTTGCCTAATGATTTCCAAAAGACATTCTAGACTCCGCTTCCCACAACAGCTAAATAAAGGGCTCTGCCATTGACATTTCTCAATATGGGATTTTGTGGTCCATATTAGAAGATGTCTCGCTGATAGCAGCCTGATATGTCACGCCCTCTGTCACTGCAGTATCTGGGGACAACAGTCCACTGGGAACTGAGAATGGAATCTGTCTCTGTGAGACTTAATAGATGGATGTTTTTAAAGGCTGTCATTGCCTTAACAACTTCCTCTGGGGTTGTTTAATCAATGTTTTACTGATAAGAAAATATCAAGTAATGTATCAAGCTTGTATCAAGTACTTATAATTAAAACACTCTCAGCAGGCAACTCTTTAAAGTCTTGTTAGGGGCCGGATATTCACATACACATGTTGATAAATGAATTGCTATTTAGTCTACTTAAGCTGGTCTACATTAATGTAATTTCCCATACACGTCTGTACTACAATGCCAACAAAAACTTGCTAAATATACACTAATAGCTTCTAAGTTTAGGTTGCCATTAGGAACTTGGGAATCATGTGGTTTCGCATGGGATGTAAATTTTACAGTCGATTAAACTGTACGGATACATGAGTACACATAGAAATGTATTGCATTAAAGTTTCTTTGCTAGTTCACAAACTGTTTTCCTGAAATCAATCTTTTTATTAATGTTCTTGTATACACATAAAAAATTTGTTTGGTCTACCGTTACATACGGTAGAAGCTGTGCAACTTTGTTTATTCCCCTACAGCTGATTTTTTGCTTTAAAATACTTTAGACGTTTTTAATAGGTTTTAAAGTGGTACTCAAATCATTGTAAAAATATATTTTATTTGTTAAATTAAGTTTAGACAATTCCATGTATATTGTGTAATATCAGTGCAAGTCTATCCTCAAAAGTCACCCGATAGTGAAAATATTCCATTGTGAGCAGCGCTGTAGCGGGTGGGTTTTAGATTTTGGGGGTTTGCAGTTGCAAGAGACCCCCACAACTTTCTACATGTTGTTTTCAGAAAGGTAGGAGAGCATTATACACTCAGTGGTCTCATTCCTCTCTACAGTCCTGACGGTAAGACATCGGGGGAGTGAATATTGAGTTCCTCTGGGAAACCTTCTGCAAGGATTTCTCACCAGTCACCAAAAGCACTTCCTGGACAATGTCAGGGAAAACCGCTTAATGTTCTTAAGTTCTCCTTGATGAAGGCCAGAATTTGACTTTTGCCCACTAATCTAGGGTGTGTGCGCTGGCCTTCTCAACCCATTTCATATGCCATTTAAAAAAAAAAACATGCAATGATTATAATTGCCACAAGATAATACTGTCTGTCTCTGCTTTTACAAGATGAGATTTTAAGAGAAAAATGTTGTTTCTCTATTGTTACTCCTTCATAGCTTAGGGTGTCTGGTGGAGATCTTGGTTGTTTTTACATTTATACATTTGGCAAAAGGGAAAAAATTGGCCTTGTAGCACATTCAAGTTTTAGATTTCATTAGTATGTGTGTTCTCTGGGAATCAAACCCACAACATTTTGTGCTGCTGACACCATGCTCTACCAGTTAAGCTACAAGAACAAGCACGGTTCTTGTAGCACATTTGATTTTTTACATTTAAGTATCCACTTTGTCTCGTATTTGAAAGATGTCATTCAAGTTTTTTTTCATACAAGTTGTACTTGTATAAAAGTTTGATTATTTATATTGATTCATTTGGCAGACGCTTTAATCCCAAAAAAAGTTCAATGTATACATTTTTTTTCTTATCAGTACTTGCCTTCTCCTGAGATCAAACCTTTGGAGTGTTAACACAATACTCTATCAGTTGAGCTAACAGAAAAGTTATTTAAGCCTTTCTAACTTGAATAAGTATTAAACCTGTTCTCACTACTTCTGGTTCTAAAGACTTGTGATCTCAAAACATCTCAGTAATAAATGGAGCTGAACTGTCAGGCTCTAGTCAGAATGATGGGATGGAAAACAGGGCATGGAGAGTTTCCTGAAAGATAACAGCAACAAACTAATTTGTCAGGTGATGAAAGAATTGTCTGCCAATCTTGAACTTAGCCAGATAGGTTAATACAGCAGTACTGTGAGCATTAATCAGACTCAGTCATTTATAGATGGTCTCCAGACCTTCGTGAGAATGGAAGGAGTGTCTGTTTGGTTATGCAGCCAGTAAATAAATAATGTTAGCTGTTTGATTTGTTGAAGACATCATTCAACAGATGTGGTTTGAATATTTTTCTGTGGTAGCTTTTCATAGCTGTCAAATAACATAAGCAAAACATTACAGCCACCTTGAGGCAATATTAGCTGTTGGAGATTGTTGTATGCAAGAATGAAGTTATTGAACATAATTTGATACTTTTGCTAGATCTTAAACATAATTGTCCTTTTTCAATGCAGTACAGTAACAAATAATTTTATAAGGCATGATTCACTTATGTTTTTATATAGTGTTTTTAGTGTTTTATAAGGCACATTCAGTGCCATATGTAAAGACATTATATATTTACAATCAATAAAACTATATATATGCACGGGTATGTACAAATCATAAATTCTGCCATGTATATGCTTCAAATATAATCAATGTTAAAATAGCTTTTGTTTTTTGCATTTTATTTTTTTCCCTTGATGTCCATTTATAATTACAGTGAAGCTTTTTTTTAGTAAGAGCCAGTTTTTTCAAAACTTTTTCTACTTTCCTCATAATATGACTCCATAATTAGTTTAGTGGTTTGAAATGTCAAAAGTTAACGGACTAAATGTGCAAATGTAATGAGACACAAACATCAGATTTAAAAGGGGAAAATCCTATTAACTAAAGATGTTTTCCTGTCTGTTATAACAGCCACTTTAGGTTACATATGTTTATTACCTTTGCCAATGCAGGGAAACAACTGTCATTAACCCACTGAGGTCATGAAATAATAGTAATCCAGAATTAAACATGTCTAGAGAGCTTTTAGATGTGGGAACTGAGGTTAAGAGGTCATTTCTCTGACAAACCAGTAACAGAGTGGCCTAATAAAGGCATTTGAGGCATTTAGATACTGTATGTTCTGAGAAATGTTGTGTGTTTGTGTTAGAAGTGTTCAGGAAAACATTGTGGATAAACAGTAGTGGTCTGGCATGGATATGGGACTAAATGAGCTGCTTGCCAATTATAAACGAATGAAAATTTCCACTTTTATGGCTCAACTTCAAAATCTACACTATGCTGCCATCTCCTGGTATAAACTCAATTCTTTAAATTATTGAAATTAAGTGACTGTTATAAATAACTTAACAATTTCCACCTACTTCATATATTTGTAGTATTTAAAGAAATATTTGACAATCTGGCTTGCTGTATAGACAGTTATACAGTTTAAACCTTTGTTAAATTAACTGTAACTATTTACAATCTATCAACAATTTACAGTCATGATTTCTATATGATCAATATCAAATTACCACTTACTACTGTTCACAATTTATATTGTAGACGATGTTCTCTTCCTTCATCTGTTGTCAAAGAACTCTATAATATTGTTGTGTGTCTTGATAGTTAGTAAGACACTCATAAATGGTCATAGTTGAAGGAGGAAAAACTGGCTTTCTCTTTTCTTCTGCTTATGCATCATTTGCTTCATAATTTTCGCAGCATGTGGAAGAAATTGCTTATGAGATGTCTCCACTAATCAGGGCTTAATGGACACAAGGACACTTCACCAGCGAGTGGTAACTTCAGGAAAGGGACATTGATTTTAATTAAACTCAGAAACCTTCCATTTAATTCTGCAGTTAATTTTCACAGCAGGATCCACAGGAAGCTATGCACACTGTTTAGCTAATTCAATTTGCTTTATAGATTGAAAATTTTGCTATTTTTGCAAGTATTAAAAGGACAAAGTCATTTCATTCAGTTGTTATAGTACTTTTAAGGTATAAATGGGCATGTATACAAACATTACACGGCACAATGACTTGAAATAAAATTAAAAAGTTATTTATTTACCCTCTTGCTGTTCCAGATATGGTAAACTTTTTGTTTTATGAGAAACATAAAATGATGTGTTAGGCTGAGTATTTTAGCAAGCTAACAGTCTACTGTAACAATGTAGTTCACTATTGTCAGAATTTTTGTTGCATGAAAGAAAAATTAATGTTCTTTCGAAATAATGCGAAATAAGTGAAGACAGAATTATTTATGAGAATAACTTTCTAACATGCAAAACAAACAATTAAAGATGTCCAATTAAAGAATGGTGATTATTTTTTATAATGACAAATAAAATCATTTTAAATCCACATCTTTCTGCAGATGAGAAAAGATTAGGTCAAACCCACTTAAATCAAACTCAGAACAGATTTATAATGTAACCGATTATTTATATTCCCCTTTAAACATAACAGATAACGTGCAATATATCCAGAACTAATGCACAGATGACACTGAATAAATGTGTTGGTTTTTTTTCATTAGTTTTTATTGGTTTGCATCACCCCAGATTCATCTTACCGGTGGTGCTGTCACAGCAGTTGTTTGAATTAGGCAGTAATGTTGCCCAGAGATAAACGCTCATCTCAAATGGCGGCAACCCAGGAAATGCGATGTACCAGCACCCTGATGCCAGAGGAAGCAGGAGGAAGCTCAGCGTTTAGGACCAGGCTTTAGCTCGGCACCAGAATAAGCCCTGGTTGGCTTACTGCACTGTTTTGTCAGGGTTAAGGATTTGTCCAGTAATTCACTGGCACATGCTACATGGTGTCTGAGCAGTGATATTCTGTGCCCAGTCATACTCAGATGATATAAGACAGGAGAACAAAATAATTCTAAGCATTAGGTCTTAGTTATCTACATCCTAAAGTGGGACAAACTCTACACTCTAAAACAAGGTTTCTCAACAAATGCGATAAAGGGCAACATGCACCAGTAAATGCGTGTTGGTTTATCTGTATTACTGTTGGATTGTATATTGTTACTTTGCTGAATCCATTGTGGCTGTTCTGTCATTCTTGCTTATTACGGCTCATAGTAATCAAATTCCACATATGATGCCGCACAACAGACAAATAGTACCTGATTTCACCCATAAAGGGCATTTTCAGTTTACTGAACTGATTGTTTAGGAATGAAAGGCGAGGCTGATTGAAAAATCTATGTCTGCAAAGCCCAATAACAATAGTTTGCCTGCCAATTCGCATTAGGAGAGGCTGTGATAAGAGTTGGTAAACGTTCCTCTTGTGCAATAAATTGTCTATCATTATAATTTTCTAAATTGTTTAAGAAAATTATAACATTTCTTGACTTCTTGACCTCTTGTGGAATTTTCAGTAACTGTTTTACTTTTTGTTCTCTTCTATTGTGTTAAAAATCAATGTCTGATTGGATATTTCAAACAAGTGTTTAGTAAAGTGCTTAGCGTTCCTGTAGCTCAACTGGTAGAGCGTTGTGTTAGCAGCACGAAGGTTGTGGGTTCAATCCCAGGGAATGCAAGTACTAATAAACAATGTAGTTCTTGGGAATAGGCAACATGCAGACCATGGGTGTAGTAATACTGTACTTACATACATGTAATGAGGTCACAGGTGTATATTTATAGAGTATGCTAACTTTAAAGGCATCACAACTGTTTTATATTTTGTTTTTGTATTGTTTGTAATTGTCCAAGCACACTATACTATAGGTATGTGCATTAGTAACATCTTAAAGTCCTATTTTTCACAACTTTTATTAAATAACAGTCCATATTATATTTCAAACACACATTGGTTAAACACAGCTGACGTTTACACGTGTCTGCTGTATAACTGAGGATATTTATTAAGCTGCCTAGATGTTTGCTCTCTTAATTTTTTCCCCTCACCGTGATTGATCCCGGCCCTCACAGCATCTTGTTGAGCTTCTACATGCGTGACGGATCAATCCGGTCACGCCTGTCGGTTTGCAGCTTAGCAGAATCATGAAACCTTTCACCGAAGATGAAGGCGAATTGAATATTCACTCGGCATCAACGCCTTTTCCTTTTCCTCTTATTGCTGGGAAATACTCGCATGAAAACCGGAACGGTCTGACAAGAACACGCGTTCAGCCCTTTTAGCAGCTTCCTCCTGTGTCATGTCAGTCAAGCTGGGAGAGTTGAGATGGGAAGCGCGGCCCGATCAGGAATGTTTTACAAGTCTTATTTCAATGCTGGCGGATCCGCACAGTTTTCTCTTCCCGTCGTGTCTGTCAGAACTGACCGATACAGGAGGGATCCATCTGTTGGTTCCATCTCCACTGTATGGCTATTTAACAAACAGGGTTCAGGGACTCGTATAATGTTGCACTACTGGAGGGACTGGGTGTGATTTATTAAGGAATAATCAATTCCAAATTTCTATTTTAAAATATTCACAATGAGAAACGTTCAAGCCCAACAAAGACTTTTCTACTGGCATAACAAAACAATAGATTTTTCTCTTTTCTACTGGCATAACAAAACAATAGATTTTTCTCTTTTCTACTGGCATAACAAAACAATAGATTTTTCTATAACAAATAACAAAACTAGACATTGTTACAATTGACCATTTTTCTGCAACATTTGAAGTCCTTAAAGTTAATAATGTAATGGAAAAATCTCAATATCAGTTCATTAGTAAAACCGTACATTTGAAATACTTCATTATAAAACAATTTTACTCTTATTCTCATTTTAACTACTATTAATTGAGCTATAAGAATAATTTGACATACAATTTTTAATATTTGTTTTTTATATTGTTAATATTTTTGTTTTTTTTCCCTTGTACTGATTATATTGGTTTTGCAGACAGCCACAAGAAAATTGAGAAGTTATCAATATCTAATTTGTTATTTGCTTTAATTATAGATTAAACTAGGGTTGTTATGAATAGCTGTAAGTTAGCATCATGTAGTATCACATCATGTTCAATGTCAATAAAGTGTCCTTGGTTGCGCAACGCTGCAGCAAAACTTGTGCTGGCATCCCAGAAAATACAGTGAGCGTTAGATCAAGCCCATGGGGTGCTGTGTGCAGGTGAATCTGAAAGCATTGTGTTTATACTCTGTATAATAACTTTGCTGACGCAGCGTGAGCAATCATTAAATGTCATCCCATTATGGCGTAAACCACCGGGTATGAAATAAGGCAAATAAATACAATGGGGCTGTTGACAAAAGGTGACCACAGACACCGGTTCCACGACTTCTCATAAAATCCACCACATGCTCCTCTCTACAGGGAGCTGCCTGTGATGTAATATGCATTATGCATGAGTGGTGCATTTAAAGACAGCTGAACAGAGGAACGGTGGTTCTGTGCTTTGTTTATTGTACAGACAGGTGTAATGCAATTAAATGTGCAGAAAATTCATTTAAATGTTTAATTGTATGTATTCAGGTTCTAGGGTTGGAAATTTACTATTAATATCTTTACAAATTTTTGTATTTGTTAAAGAGAACTACTTTTGCTCCCCCCCACATTTTTGCTATACTCTTAATACCATCTACCACAGGCATCAAAATAAAAGTGGCTGAAGACCGCAGCCTGTGAACAATATCCTCTCTGTCTTGTTATCCCAGCTTTAAATCTCCAGTATGTTGGCAGTCCAGGAGATGTGTATTCCCAAACACACACTCTAACTACCCCCCCACTGGTAACCATCATCACGGCACTCTTACCAGTACTCCTACACACACACGCGCGCACACACACACACACACAGTCTGTCGGCTATATTTAGTAAGACTAATTGGGTGTGTTGGAAATCACCATCGCCTGCGAGTGACATCTTTGAAGTTTAAATAAACCTCGGGTGCATTGTTTTATTTTTGTTTTATTATCGTGTTGTTTTTTCTCCTGGTACTTCGTAGTAAATGTTCCTCAGCGTGGAAAAGTTGAGTAAATGCAGTGGCCGTGTATTTGACAGCTCATTTAAAGGAAAAGTGTATGTGGTTGCCCACGGCCCTCTTGATAAAAAGAACAAGCAAGTCATTTATAGTAACACGGTTTCATCCCTTCCTCAGTCTCATAAGGTGTCAGACGGGAGCTTTTTTGCGCTTGATGTCGGAAGTAACTGACTTGTCACCGGGAAGGTAAACAAGCATGTTTGCAAAGCTGCTGATTGTGTTGCTGGTCAACAGGCCGAGACGAAAGCATCTGTGATTGTGGGACCATGATGTGTCACCGACAACCATTTACATGCGGGTCGCCCGGTTTAAGTTGCCTGTTTATCAAATAACAAAAGTGGAAAGGACAGATTAGGCTGTATTATGCCGAATAAATCCCTTCTAGTGCTGCAGTACACAATAGAATATTCTTGTACAGTCCACTTGTTAAAGGGCTTGTATTTTGCGGTTTTGTATTTCATGTTTTTATAGTCATTGCAAACTTCAGCTTGCAAGATTTGTTCTTGAATTAGTTCAAATTAGAAAAAAATTAAGTTGAAGGTGCAATGATCTCAGTTCCTGCATTATTTTAGGATGTTACAAATCTAACCTTTCACACACAATTCATGTCATAAATTGGCTTATTTGATTAGTGGCCAGACAATTAGTATTTCTTTATCATTTAACATCATTGGTTTTTTTTATTCACAATTCATGATCTTATTTTTAGTTTTTAAATTAGGAAATGAGTTACTGTTGCATTTTTTATATTTCTACTCCATTTCTATATTTTCTACCCAAGTTTTCAGAATTTTGTTTCTTCATTGCTAATTAAAACTTTAACAGTTAAAAGGCCATTGACTACATTGTCAGAAATAATCTTTGAAATATCTTTAATTTTAAAGCAATATTGATCTTTAGATTTTAACTGTTGTAATCTGTTTTTTTTTACAGTGGAATCAGGCAACTGATATTACTAGTGTATGTATGATTTTATGATGCAAATTTATACCCAGTACAATACAGAGTATGCAAATTTACATTATTACATTAATGACCATTTTCTACTGTACTGTATCTTTATATGCACTGGATTGTGTTCAGGCTAGCTGCTGTTCTTCATGCGCTAATTCCTCAAACACTGGTGTAGTTTAAATTCCAAGGAGGATGCAACCTTCATCTCAGAGGTCATCTGTCTGAGACTCCTAATAAGTGCTGAGAGGCCTGTCTCCAGTCACCACAGTGACAAGAGCAAACCTTACCCATCCACAGGGACTTACTCACACACTCTTTACCTGTTGTAACATCCACAACCTTTCCTGCAATAAGAGCACATCATGCATGCTTTGAAATAAAGTGTGCTGATTAGTAAAGAGACGCTTCCTCCAGTCTCCAGAAGGAGGCACTAGAGGACATTTGAAAGTGTGAAAATTGAGTTTGGAAAACTTAAAATCCACCCACTGCTTGTTTTTTTAGGTGTTAATGGTTTTGCATGCGTGTAATGTGTAATTTTATCATAGCTTTAATTTAAAAAATACACCACAATACTCTCGGTACATGCTGTGCTTGTAGAAATATTTAAACATTCCCAAAGCAAGAAATGTAGGTTTTCTAAGATTATTGATAAGGTTTTTTATTCACATTTTATTCACTCATTTTATTCAGATATTTTAGACATAAACCTTATTAAATGTTAATAATGCTAACATTGTTAGATTTGTGCTTAAACATTTATCAGTGGAAAATTTTCAAATTTACTGTCTTATAATTTTATAAACCATTCATATTCTTATTTGTCTTAAAATGTACAAAAAATGTGGTAAAATTTAAGAGCGAAAAGAATACTTTTTTGCCGTATACAGTGGAGTAGCAATGTGTGAAAACGTGTTACTGAGTTTGGGAAAACCAGCCAGACTATTGAATTCTGTCTCTGAGATGCTGTGTTGGCTGTTTTTTGGAAGCAGTCGCTTTGTAATCATAAAAACCTGTCAAAGGCCCCTTTTTAACCATGTGTCAACTAACAGATTTACATGAGCGTTTCCATCAAGATGGATAAATGATGAGGTTTCAGTCATGACACAGAAATTAATGTCAGCAGAGCAGAGATGGCTCACCTTGTCAGACATTCTTAATGGGAAAAGTGGAAGATATTTCTATTTTTTACCTGTTCATGCATGTTTGTAAACCTAAACAACAGCAAGAGACAACATGAGTGAAAACAAGGAGCCAGGAGTTTTGTGAAGACGTTTTTTTGTATATTGCATGTTTTAACCACAAGTTATTGCTTGACGAGCTAAATTAGTGCATAAGAACACTGTCCTGTTTCCTGTCAGATTTAGATGGTCAAAATGAGACAAATATTAGATCAACAGGATATACGGAAAATGTACAATAGATTACAAAGAGGGCCGTTACACTTCTCAACAATTCAACATATCGAGACTGAAGCTGCATCTCCTGTTACATAATTCATCTCACCAATACAATTTTACATCATATTTTATTTACAAGTTCCGTCTTTAAAAACATCACCTTAAAAGTTAATTGCACAGATGTTTTTGATGAACGCTCTCAAGGGCAAAGATGTGTGTTTATGGAAAACATCTTTGTCTCCTTTTTTATCCCTTTGCAATATTGATCAGAAGAAAAGATTATCAATGAAATAAACGTGCCCTTTTAAAATAAAGCTTCATCCATCATAAATGCCCTTTATAAGACATTCACAGCACCCTCTGTAGCTCCTCTATTTCTGTTGCTCTCGTTTTCTATCTTTTCTGGTTCCTCTCTCTTTTAAAAGTGTCAATGTTTTTTTAAAGGCACCCCTCATCATTAATGATATACACTTAACTTGTTTGCTGACTAGTGGTATTTTGAACAATAAATTTGTGATTTAAGTTTGAATTATGTTGTCACACACACACACACACACACACACACACACACTTTCTCTGTCTTTCTGTCTCTCTCTCTCACAGATGACCTCTCTCATGATTGGTTCACATCTGGCTGTGTTTAATAACACTGCAAGGGCCACAGAGGCGGCCGCACAACTTCTGCCACTCTCTGCCGTACTAATTACATTCGTCTCTGACTTCTATGAAAGCCTCGCTGAAACTCATTTCACAGGAGACAAGGGAAACGCGAGCTGGCAGCTTTGACAGAGCTTTCATTTTGTCTGTCTGTAAAGGGGAGAGGGGCCTCTTGTTTGAAACAAAGAGCCCTAAATTACAGCGTGTCATCACCTCTCTCCAAAATTTCCTGATTGTAGCCAGGGCGACTATGAACGTCTCACACATTAATGGCAGAAACAAATGCCATCAGCTCCACTAGGGAAGTACAGAGGCTACCTGAATAGCTATTTATTTGAATGAAAGGAACTCTGTGCCAATAAGTTGTGATTGCCTCCATCGTAATGGAATGTTCCAGAATTGTTCCGACGGACACGGCTATTGGATGCTCGTTTGAGCGTGACCAATTATGCCCGTCACATTATTTTTTATTTATTTTCACACATTTTCTTGCCCAAATTTGATTAATTGGAAAGTTCTCTGTCAATTCCAAACTTTTCACGAGTTGTAACTATAACAGTTAAGTGGTTTTTTGAGTCTGATAGCCAGACTGCTTGCGTCTAAGGGAACGCAGGGAAGTCGCCACCTGTCCGCTTTGACATGCAGTGCCATGACATTAACGGCCACCTAAGTGTGGAAAGAGCTGCGCGTTTAGTCGTGGTTTCCTGTGGACAATTGCAGGTCACGACTCAAAGCTCTCTCAGCCTGTCGGTCTGATACACAGTTCTGGGAGTACACAGTTCTTCTGTGTCGCTTACAGAGCATTAGGACTTGTGGACGCTCGCCTGACAACACTAACTGAGCCTCGGACACCGGGGTGGTGACTCCGCTGTGCTTGGCAGTATGGAATAAAATTCCTGCTGAAATGTAGCTTGTGGCAGCAATGCTACGGTTGATGCGCTTTGTGATTTAGGATA
This sequence comes from Yasuhikotakia modesta, assembly GCA_036877545.1. Lineage (NCBI taxonomy): Eukaryota > Metazoa > Chordata > Actinopteri > Cypriniformes > Botiidae > Yasuhikotakia > Yasuhikotakia modesta. Next base: position 38,410 of record JBAJNP010000166.1, on the reverse strand, counting down.
CGCTCTGTTTCTCGTCCTTTTGAAACTTAATGACAGATTTTTGGTGTAGAAACATAAATGGTTATAAGATTGAAGGTTTTAAAAATTCCTCTCTTAAAACAAGTGTGAAGGAATTCTTTTTCTCTTACCTTTTGTTATTTACTCACTTTTTTTTCACCTAACTACTGCACATTTTTAGTTTATTGTTGACTGTCTTACCTGCACTTCAGTTTTTCTTTAATTACGATAAAATGTTGAGGTAGAAGGTGAATTGCAGATAATGAGCAGAAAGGTTGGCCTGTTTTTTTTTCCCGCCTTTTCCTTCCGTGCGCCCTGTAAACTGCTCTTATTTTCCCTGTCAACGGTTGCTGCTCCTTCAGGACAGTTAGAAGCCTAATGAGCTACAGGGGAGAAAATAAAAGACTTTCCCACCCAATTTTTTATCTGCCTGTGTCTTTTTTTCTCTTTCTCTACATGTGACAGTCGGCCTCTCTAGCTTCTCTAGCTATTTGTAAAATAATTACAAATATAATCAAGCCCTGATTGGATGAGAATGCAATAGATTTAATACTGTTTTCACTGAAAAGCAGGTTAATATTTAAGTATGTAATATTTATATACTTAAATATTGTTTATTATTTAAATAATATTTATGTTAAGTCGTCACAACAGTCGAGTTGAAAGCTGTAATTTTTTTATCCAAAGATTAGCTGCTCTGAGAAGATTGAGCTGATTGGAATGATTTCATAAAACATAATTTCATAAGTCATAACCATAAAAGTCACAGCAACTTTAAAAAAAAAAAATTCTTAACACTAAGAGGCAGAATTAGTAAAACTATGATTAAGTTTCATTAAATAAAAGCTGAAAAGTTTAACATTTTCTTTTATAAACTTTTACACATAAATATCCAATTTTGTGTTTAAAACCTTTTGAGAACAAAAGGAACTAGGAGTTTTAGGATCTGCGGTTACTAGATGCACTGAATTAATTGCCTTTTCAGTATTACAGTCGTCACATAATACTTGTGATATTTACATTCATTGTTAAATTATGTAGTCCTTAACAGTTTTCATTGCTTGACTAAGCCTCTGTATAAGTCTTTGACTTTCAGATTACTGCCTGAATATCTCGTTTCATCTGCCCTTTATCTTAATTAATAAAGAAAAAAGCTCAGACCATCTTTTTTGTAAGTGTGTGCATTAGATATGCTTGTGTTTGATAGCTCAGAGAATGCTCTAGGCAAGGTTAGCATCTTCTAAAGCTGAATATAGAGACTAAATGCAGCCTCAAGCGTTCAATGCCATTTTGGTTTTCGTATTTTTATTTGTCTAAAAAGCAAACATATTTTCATTGAGACAGGATGTGATATCTGGCGAAAAAATGTGGACGTGTGATACATGAAAGCAGTAGTTTTTTGTTAACGTATTTATGTAGAAAATTTGTTTTAAATAAAAAGTGAAGTTTTAATAAATGAAACACACTGAGTGCACCTGTGATCTGTCAGATGTTTCTAAAAACATTTTGATTAATTAGCATATTTAAAATAGAAATTACCTAAAAAATCACCTTCCAGGCATGTTATACAGCCAGCAGCAAAGGTTTTTGGCTAAAATATGTTTTTCAATAAAGTTGTGCGACGTATGACCAGTCTGTGTTTTTCCTGTGGAAATACTTCAAATACAATACAATTTTTTACATTTTCATGCGACCCAGAGAGGTGTTTGTTTATCTGTTTGTCGCTTTAAGGTGAAAATTAATTTCTTGGTTATTAGCCAAACACTGTTTAATTGCTGTTTTTTCTCCTAATTAAATGAAGAGAACAAAACATTAAAGGAAACTTCAGTGCACAAAAATGCACAGAAAATCTTGTTCTGTGAAGCAAATCACAGAATTGATAACTGTAGGTGCTGTGGCAGTCTTGACCTTTTTGATGATTCAGAAAGTCATTCACACGGCGCGTGTTAGAGCAGCCAGGCTTGTCGTGCCGGTACGGGGGAGAGATACATGACCCGACTGAACTGTGTGTGTGTTAATAAGAGTGCAGAAGTAGCGATGAAACCGGTTGTAAATGAGAATCTCTCTCTCTTTCTGAATGATGAGAGGAAGAGCTGGCAGGAAGGATGGTGCTGATTGGCTAAGTGCAGGACTAGCCGTGTCATCGCCCCGCATGTGGAAAAACTCCACCTTAGTGCTGTCCATAAGATTTGTCTCCTCAGCCAACTAATTCTGTGTGGGCTGATAAATAATCTGATAAATTATTCTCCTCATTAGGTATTTGGTTAATGTAGTGAATCCTGTTTACCAAACTTAGTCATAATAAGAGTGTATGTGAATATATGTAGTTTTAGATTTAAAGTAAATAGCAAAATGCACAGCACTGATTACTGTTTATTTAGGTAGCCATATTTGAATTCACACAAAACTTGTGCTGGAAAAAACTCTACCAGTAGCTCAACTGGTAGAGCGTTGTGTTAGAAACACAAAGGTTGTGTGTTCAATCCCGGGAAATGTGAGTGATGGTGAAAATGTATGTGTTGTTCACTGTGAGTTGCTTTGGATAAAAGCACCTGCCAGATGAATAAATTTTTTCTCCTTTTGTGTTGTGCAGAAACACTAGCAGCTGGAGTTACAATAACTTAAGTGTGAACAAATAGTGCCACAAGTTTTATTTTGAGTGAACTGTCTCACTTTGTTGTACTTTTGTTATGTATGTTACCAGTTATCCCATTCACATATATAGAAGCTCTGAACTCTATTCAGCTGTCCTGGTTAAATGATGGCATAGAAATTCCATCTCATGCAACTCACAAATGCAAATGTGACGAATGCTAATAAGACCGCATCGCATAATGGCTGTCACAGTAAATTATCACAAAGTCCTGTGGCTGTTTGCAGTTGAACAAATGAGGCCAGAGTAACAGAGGATGCTGATCAGTTAAGCTCTAAAGATCAGAAATGATGGTGTGATTCTCTTCATTTAGAAGATCTGAGAGCTTTGAGTGGGATTCTAGAAAGTCTGCAGTGATTATTTAACCAGCTAATGAAAAGACTAAGTTAAGTCAGTTGGGCATTTCATAACTAACTAAAGAACATTTGGGCCATTTGTTAATAGCCACATATTAATTTAGCTACTTGTTTACCGTTCATGAGGTAAAAAGCACAGCTAGTAGTCTAGGGAGTGAAAACAATTATGCAAACCCAGACGACGGTGTATTTATTTTCGCTGGCATTTCTGCTTAAGCTATGGAAAGGGTAACTAACAACTATTTGTTACAACAGACCCTGCATTGATTAGTAAATGATGTAAATTTCATGCATGGAAAATTCAATTATTATAACTATATTAGCCTCTATATCAGCACTTCTTAAGAACCTGTCATGCTATAAACCCTCCAGTATGATAAACTACGGCTTGCGGGATCTATGGCGTTCAGCCCTGTGTTAGTGTTCAGAATACATTAGGCAGTTAAATGGGCTTCTAAATATTGACCTATATCAGATATGGGTAATAAATCCCCACTTTCTCTCTCTGTGCCACTCGATAGATATTTATATTCCTGATTTATATTTCTGTCCAGAAAGCACATATTTCCAGCAGTCTATTTACTTATGCATTATAAAGCTCAAGACAGGAAGTGCTATTCGGCTGACTGAATTTTATGTCTTTTCTTTATATTCCATTTCTTTTTTTGGGGAGAGCCAGCGCTAATGTTTATTCTCAGCTTAACAGCACGGTAATGTCGTGCTGTCAGAAAAGGAGGGCGTGAAAGGGCTTCGTCTCAGTGATTCGCTAGGAGAGAAATGCAATTAGCCTACCAGATCCACCGCTAACTGCTTCCATCCGAATCTGCAACACAAGGCACACTGTGACAACAGCGATATATGGCGGGACTACAAATGCATCCCGCGCTCTTCTCCCGGGCGCTATTAGTAATTGTAATGAACGTAATGTATCACAAGTAAGTGCTGGAGGTTAAGACATAAATCCACAAGCAAGCAAAAAGAAAAAAGAACGAAAAATAACAGTAAACATATTGAAGAGAGTGTTGGATGAATAATGCAGCTGCCTACACTGAAATCAAAGCAATATCCAGTTTCTAAATTAATGTCAGCGCACGTCCTTTTAGCCAAAGTCTTCCACAAAACTCCATTTCTGCCTCGTTCACTTCTCAATAAAATGCTCTCCAAAAAGCAGAATGGAGGAAAAAAAGAAATTTAAATGAAACTTCTTGAGCAAAAACTTTTTGTACGTTTGATTCGTCTCATACGCTGCCCAAGGGGGAGGCAGCTTATTAAAATGACCCCCACCTTCAAGACGTTCCATGACTTGGTCATTGTGTTACTTTCGTCTTCATGCCTGTGGCAATGTCATTAATGAAAAGGCTTAGAGAGAATTTTTCTTATTTATGTGTGTTGTTTACAAGAAGATGAAAGGGCATAAACTGTGTCTGGTGTAGTGGTGACCGTTGGGCACCCTTGGTTGGGCTTGTAGCTCTTTGTTTTTTGGTGGTGTAAGGTTTAATATTATTGCAGAGATGTTGTTCATAAACAGTGGGTTCGTGTTTTCATTTATTTCAATATTCAAATCAAACTGCGCAGCCCGAAGGCAAACGCTGTATCATAAAGCGCACCTCAGGGCAACTTTGGTTTCTCTACAAGAAAAAATCCCTTCAATAATTTATAAACTTACTAATATGAAGCATAGTCGCTGGGCAGGGACAAAGTTCTCGATGGGGTTAAAATATCTTTTTAACACTGTTGACAACAAAAGGCCTCATTCATTTTAGGTGAAAGCTAATGACTTTCACCTTTATGAGCAATATTGACTGTTGATGACACAATGTGGGTGTGTCCAACGATGCTACAAAGTTTAAACTTTATGCAAATAAGCAGGAAAGCTTTGCAGCAACTACCAATAGGAAAGAAGACAAAAATGTTTATGTGAGGTATTTCTTGTGATACTGTAGCCAGTATGATAGAAGTTAATATGATTTTGCATTACATAATGTTTCAGTGTGTACCTACAGGGATTTTTTAAAATATTTGTGTCAGATAAAAAAAATGATTCATGCATTGATAATCATATATTTTGAATTAGGGACCTTGGAGAACATCAAATAATGTAAACCTTTAAGTCAGTGTGTGTCAAGTCAGAACCACATACCATACAATCTCCTACTGTGCCAGATACAACATCTCATATGATGACATAATGAGCATGTAACATCACACTAGTAGGGTAAACACCATTTTCAGACCTTGTCTAGCAGTGTAGATTTTCCTGGAACATCCATGCATGGCTGCTGTTTTAATGACCACACGTATTATGGAGGACAAGCCACAGTGTGGCTTCTCAGAACTCAGTCTTGGTGACATTTAAGAAAGGTTGAAATAATTACTGCCATGAAAGCCTCCAAATCAGACAAATTTAACCCAGATGTTATGAAAAGGCTAAGTGGGAAATGCCAGCCCCTAATAAAGTGAATAATCTGAGCTGTTGAAACAGATAGCCAAATAGGCTAGTTTGATGTCTAAGCTGAAAAGCTCATTAAAGATGTTTTATTTGACCCTTGTTTCTTAATCTTTTAAAGAATTATACCCCATTGACGACTGAGGGAGGTAATAAAGTATCTGGCCTGATAAAAGGTACATCAAAATATCACCTTGGTTACACCACCACTGAAATAACACATCAAATAATGCTTTAAATGCTATCCATGGTGCTTAAAAAAATGTGTGTGTGTGTGTGTGTGTGTGTGTGTTTGTGTATGTGTATGTGTGTGTGTATGAAATCTAAATTATGCTAACCTGACTAGCACCCTTGGTTTAAAAAATGTCATTTACAAAACATTTTTGCAAGGAGTCATTTACACAATGTATTTGGCACCTTCTGAGAGCTGAATGTTGGACACATTTATTTAGTCTGTTTATAGACAGTAAATATATATTGATTGAAACCATCATCTGACTGGCCCATTTATGCCTTAAATACTTGTGTACACAGTTAATATAGAGAACATTCACCAGCGCAGCGCTGGGTGAATCTCTCACAGACCTTAGACACACTTTCCACTTGTCTGTCACACATTCACAGTTTAAAAGAAACCGTTTTACAGGCTTTCACAACAATATTTTGCCCTTTTCAGAATAATAAAGCCATTCTGGCCATTTTAAGTAAAATAAATTGTTTAAGATTTAGAGTGCAAGATAAAATACTAATGAACCTAATATTAATATAAGGTCATGTTGACCAATTATTTTGATGATTGGATTTGGCGTCAATATTTTTCAGAATAACCAGAATAATTCTTTACATCCTGTAAATTATTATTATAATTGTTAAAAACATTTTATTTATTCAGTCACATTAATTCATCAGGCACATCAACCAATTTATTCTGTAAATGTAAGTTTCATCTGTTTATCTGTTTCAAGTTTATCTGATTTAAAAAAACATCAATTTAAAGTATCAAAGTACTACAAGGTTACATTTTTCAAGGACTAATTCACACCTTAATGTGTTGATCCAAAATTTCTATGCAATATCTTATATCTGCCATAAAAATATACACATATAAACCTAGCAGTGATGTAAACTAAGATGCTGAGAGGAGAAATAAGAGTCTGGTTGGCTGATACTTTTCTCCATATTTACACCTGACAGAGTGACAGGTAAAAATGAGACATGCTGCGTTTGACTGCAACTGCTGACATCTGCAGGTAACCTTAAATTTTGAAGTGCGTTTTGATTTTACAGTGGTCAGTGTCCTCTTGGTCATCCGGTGTTCAGCCTCAGGGCAAGTTTAACTCTCTCTCTCTCCCTCTCTCTCTTTCTTTCTCTCTCTTCCACTATTTTCTCATTTTTCTTTCCCATATCCCAATTGCACCTCTCTTTCTCCCGTTCTCCTCCAAGCATGTATTGTTTTCCATATGCCATCCGCATCCCCCTGCTGGGCACGGAGCGTCGTTCCCTCAGAGCGAATTCAGCGCAATCAGTCGCATTTCCAGCGCGCCACATGCAGCAAAACATACAAGCAAGACAATGAAGGAAAGAGGGGGGAATGGGGACCATAAATGGGACCAATTTGCCTTCTCCTTCTGTCTTTGTTTATAATGAGCACATTTTCCCACCAGCAGGTTAAAAATATCAAGCGTTCACTAAATGAACATATTCACCATTGCCTTGCGGTTCCAGCCCACTTTGCCAGGCTGGTGACATTTTCTCTAGACACGAAGAGTGATGCTTTCTATGCACACAGACACAACCATGTGTAAAATGTGTATAAATGAGACACGTGTGCTGGCAGCTGTGTGCTGCTTTTTTTGTTTTGGAGAGGCGAAACTAAGACTCCAATGGGTCTATCCACCTGCTTCTCTGTATTGAGTTGTTCTTCCACAGTCCCGGTTTCTCATTCCTCTTTCTTTTAAATTTTTTGCCTAGTTTAATTTTTTCCTAACTTTATCAGTCATGCTTTTTGTGTTTCACATGCATGTGTTTTAACACTTCTGTCACAGTGATTTCACCATGAATTTCTTCCTGAAGCAATTTCTTGCATTGTTCCAGGACCAACATTTTAATCAAACAATTTTAACCCACCCATCCAGCCAATCACACTCATCTCCCAAGCCTAACTAAACATAATCCTTAAATCTGATTTTTTGATTGGACTGTTGTTTTGGGACCAACAGTTATGCTTTAGAAACATGCTAATAGAGATCATTTTAAAATAATTCTGCAGGTAATTTAACTCTAATTTAAAACAAATTAATTTAGATTTAAAAGATTTAAAACTTAAAGTAAACTTAAAAGATTTACTGCAACATAACATCACATTACTTGCTTGTTTTGTCTGCAAGTTGTTTTAACAGTGAGACCAATACATGATCTTCAGTGGAAACATCACAGAAGAGCTGTAATTCCTCATCTCTCTCGCCCTCTTTTTCTCTCTCTCTGTTTCCTGTTAACGGACAGAGTGAGATGATGCTGTTGTGATGGGCTGTCCTAGCGCTGAAGTGCATCTGACAGCCCATGATCAAACACAAAGCCTGGGTATAATTCTGTTTGTCCTGGTGCTCAGAGCAGGATCAGACATGATAATGCAGTCCTGATGTCTTTGCCCAGCTATTGGATTACTTAACAAGCAGATAGGATTTCTGACACGTAGGTTGAAAAAAGAACAATATAATAAGAGACATGGTGCAGATAATTGATCTTGTTAAACCATTTGTCAGAAGTCTAGGGTGGACCTGCGTGGGTTTGACTAAGAATAAAGTTTTAATATCTCTAAGTACATCTGACTTGTAGAACTACATTTTAAAGTGAGCAATGATTGTGTTATGAGTGTTCCTGTGTAGCTCAACTTGTAGAGCATTGTGTTAGTGGCGCAAAAGGTTGTGGGATTGAACCCAGTGAACACAAGTAAAATAAAAAATTATACCTTGAATTCATTTAAAGTTGCTTTGGATAAAGGTGAATAAATGGAAGTTTGTCATATATAGAGCAACACTGTGTCATAAGTGGCTGTGTGGAACACCCTACGGACATACTTCTACTTTTTTCTGTCAAAAAAGCCCTAAAAATTGCCTCTGTCCTTTTGTTTTGCAAATTTCTTTATTTAGCAGCAACAAACCAACTGTACAACAGGTTTTTTGACTGTACAAAAAACTGCCATTTAAAATTCACAGGTAACAATTTACCACAGGTTTCCACAAGATTACCACATGATGACAAACAAACACTTGCACACTTCGCTGACGACCTAGCAGAGCAGCTTTCTCACTTTCGCTGGCAAACGACCATTTCAGTAACGTTCCCATCATGCAGTTTGGAATCCTTCCATAGACATAATACAATAAACGTCACAGCCTTATAAACTCTGACTGAGCTGATGTGATCAGGGTCATTACTGGGTATGAATGAGGTGCTGAATAGGTGCCGCTGTTATTCTGACACACACCAGTGGCGCTTATTTTCCCTCGAGGCTGCAATGCGATTCCTCCTTTAAATCTATTCACAACATCTGTTTTGATCAGCGTAAGAGATTTCACACTGAATACATCACAGTCTTCCATCAGGCAGCGTCACGGTTACAAGAAGCCCAATTAGAGTCACTAAAAGCCCTTTATCCCTTATGCATAGCCTAGTGAGATGAATGACATCATGTCTTTTGGGGTACATTTGACACTACAACTGCATCCATTCTGGTTTTGTGTGGCGTAGTCACTCTGTCTTGCCTCAACAGGAGGGACGTGACACGTCGATGGTTTGCAAGGCGGCTCTCTGTGTAGGTCCGGTCTCATGTATTCTTGCTCACAAGCGGTGCTGTATTAACAGACTGGGGCTTATTTTGCTGTCTTTCCACAATGTGGTGAAGCCCTCTAGCTGGTGAGAACCAGATTATAGTCTTTATTGAGCAGATTCAAGGCACCATTGCATTCAAGGCAAATATAAAGTAACTGTGGTGGCAAGGTATTGTATGTAGGGTATGAGGAAGAACACGTTATACAAACACACAGGATGAAGGAAGTGCTACAGTATGTTCATGAAACATGCTTTAGGTTTAGGTCTATAACAAACCTGTCAGAGTGAAGAACTCAATCAGGCATGTTCAGAATACAGAGGTTTGGTGTGGCAAATATCATGTGCAGAAACTCTGATGACACTCTGTTGCTACAGGTTGTGGTTTCATGCTTGTACTGGAGTTAATAGAGGTCACTGTAGTGTGGTAAGGAAACAGAGTCTCCATTTTCTCCACCCACTGAGTGACAGCCAATGCTGAACTTGCTACGACTCTGCATATAAGCTTCATCTCACCCACACAATGTCCTTGTCCTCTTAGCATTACTTAGTTTATTAGCATGGACTCTTCATTAAGGGTAATCAAAGGAAAATTTTTTCAAATAAGGAATAATTTACTCTGCCTCAGGTTGTTAGCAACCCGATTGGTATTATATTCTTTATGGAATGCTAAAGCAGGAACCGTATTGATGTATGTCCTCATCATAGCCTGCTGGCTGTGAATGAATTCAGAAACTTTCTATGCAGAATTTTGTTTCAAATCTTCATATTACTTGTTTCAATACAACAAGCTGTTTGCAGTGACCACGTCTGTCAAGCTTTATAAAAGCACAGGCAATTTGTGTGTAATGTTGAGAGTTTTCTAAAACCGTACAACAGCTCTGTGTGAGAAACAGACTGAGTCATTTTTTACTCAAAATCTTCCTCTCCAGTGGGCCGTTAACTCGAGAACCGCTGCCAAGACATCAGTGTGAGTTGTGAAAGATTAATTTGTTTCCTAGTTTTTTTCAATAAAACATTTAACCTGTTAAGCTGACAGATCCACGTGGGCGGGACCGAAGTGATCTTGTTTACCAAGCTTTTGTTTATATATTTACGGTGTATTTTATTGTCCAAGAACAGCACAAAGCTTCACATATTATATATCATTATAAAGATCAAAGTGTTTAGCTTTGATATATAAACACTTTCATAATGTTACCTATTAACAAAATATGTATCTGTTTTATCTCTGTTAAGTTCTCACTTTGGAACAGCATACAGGTATTTACAATACCATAAAAATGAGTAAACAAAACAAATTTAAATTTTCATCTACTTAATTAATTTATCTAGTTTTATTAATTTATTTATTACTATTTATTTGACCATATCTGTAATGTGAAGCAGACATACACTGTGTTTATGCAAAATTAATTAAAAACAACATACAAAATGTGTCAGATTCATATTTAGATTTTGTTAAACATTTAAAGCTTTACTGAAGTGGTTTGCATTTAGTTTCCTCTGCAACACTTTCAAGGGGTAATAAAAATACCTTCTCAGGAAGAAACTGAATAATTGGGCATGTACTCATGTCTCACCTCACTTGTGGCTGGAAATAAACTCAAATTCAGAGAGTGTTTGTATAGTTTGTCTGTAACCTGGCTGTAGCCTCTCACCTCGAAATATTCTGCCTGTTCTTCTGTCAGGACATTTGATAATTCCACATTTTCTTCTGTTTTCCTTTTTCAAGTCACAATCCCTGTGATTTAACCATAACAAAACTCTAAATTGTCTGACATAATTAGTCCTGAATGGCGCTGCATGCTCACATAAACTCGAAATTACCTTAAAAACACAAAACCAGTGGGTCACCCATTTAATGAGGTACAATATCATTTTCAAGCCCTTATTACTTAGAAAGCGACTGAAACTGTAATATTGTCACAAATGTCTGCATGTCAGTTGCAGACATCAGTTGCGCTCTCCTAAAATATAAAATTAGTTTAGGTGCCTTCAGCTGTCCTGTAGCTCAACTGGTAGAGCATTGTGTCAGCAAAACAAAGGTTGTGGGTTCGATGCCAGTTGTGATAAACATACTTGTAAAAAAGTGTGAACATCAATTGTTCTGGGTTTGAAATGAGAAACTGCAAATTTAATGTATTAACACACAGCCAGCATTTAGACAGTGTAGTTTTTGCAGATGGAGTTTTTAGACTCTTAAACCAAACATCTTCACCCCATAGCGTCGCCTGCCCTCATTAAACACAACAATTACTTTTGTGTATCAAATCAACATCCAATTCATGCAGTGTGACATTATCGTCTGCATGAGGCTCGCCTCTTTAACTGAGCAGGAAGCGAGTTAAGGAACAATTAGTGACATGATGGGAAGAGATATTTAATGTCTAATCTTCCTTTTTTTGCAAAACACAAAGAGAGAACAGGGCCACCGATGGCAGCGTGACAAGAGTTCTGCTGAGCTCTGTCACAGAAAGAAGGAAAGGGTTCGAAAATAAAAGGGTTATTAGGATACAGAACCAAGAGGCTCAGCCCAGCCTGCTGAAATATTACCAATGTTTCTGACAGATTTTGTTTGCGGCAATTAACATTATTTCCTTTACTTTTTTTGGAAGGGGAGATTAAATGAATGTGGCCCGCCATCTGGGAGTTCATTCAGGCTGTTGTATCGGCCCATGCGTTCTCCATGTGAGCAGAACATGCATTATGACTGTACAATATGGTCTGATTGAATGAAGGTGTATGATACAATGTCTATTATGAATGATTACACCTGCCAGCTCCTACAATGGCAGCTTTGAAAGCGCTGGAGATTACAGTAGAGACTTGAGGTTGACTGAGGAGAAAGAATACCACATATCCGTTTCTTATTACGAAACTTTTGTGTTGGGTTGTGGACAAATGGAAAATTATTTTAAGTCATTTTTATTTCGATTGGACGACAGGAGCTGAAACAGGAACGGGGGCAGAAGGATTGTGAAAAGACTTTGAGACATGACTTGAGTGTAGCGCTTTAATAGAGTTCATTGTTTCTGCCGCAAAGCTAAACGATTTTAATGATTTCAAAATAAACCTTTGCGTTTTTCTCCCTTTTATATGCTGGTTATGTGTGCGTCACTTACTCATATGCTTTCCTGAATTATTTAACACATCTAAACTCTAAATAGATATTGTCTTTATTTATAACCATCAATATTCACATTATGACTTATTCAAAGTTAATAGCTGTTTAGCATAGACAAACACAGCGATCTGCCTCAAGGACACAGTGAGTCTGGCACAGGTATCAGAGACGCTTTCTCTGTGTCAGGTGTGCCATTGAATCGAGCTTTCAAAGAGTGAAGCTTGAAGACAACACTGCAGATGAGAGGACTGCCCTAACAACTGTCTTCTAAGCAGAACGTCTCTTTGGAGAATGTTTTGGCAAATGCGCACCATGAGATGTAATGTCTCCAGACAGGATAAAATACGAGCCTTAACGATAGGGATGATTTTGATGTTTTTTCTGGCCTTCCAAACAGAAAAATATCTGCTAGTAATTAAAATACAGGCCGTACTGATTTGAAGTTCAGTAAATTAAGACTGTCTTTGTAAATTTCTTTGTTGGGAAATGTAGAAGAAACTTTAAAGTGTTTGTTTATTTAAAAATGAAGAGTCTGTAGTCTTGTCATGATTGACTTTCTTCAGTGGAACAGGGGATATTTGGTAGAATGACAACAAAGCATTAGTTCATAAAGCAGAGTTCTCATAAATCTAATTTCTGCTGGTGTTTGTTAAATGTAACGATTGGAAAAATAATCCTTTTGTGTTCTATGGAAAACTAAAAATCACAGTTGATAGAGAAAGAAATGAGGAGACTTTGAGGAGATGAAGAAACGAGGAGATTTTTTTCTGAGTGAACTATTCCTATAATAACGCTATTGATCCTTTGACCCATATACTGGTTTAATCAAACTCCCAGGAGTACTGTATGTCATTCACAGGAGTGTGACCTTCAAAGGAATGCCATTTTGTTTCGGCTTTGTAGACACAAGTTATATTTTAGGTCATTGACGGTTGTGTACAGTATAAATGTACAGTATAGTTGTGTCATGTACAGTATATTTGCAGATATTATCTGGTCATGAGCAATTTAAACATAAATATAACTGAGTAAGTTATACAGCAGTATAACTGGTGAATTATTGTTTGAAGGGAATTTCTTTAAATGCTTTTATTGTTGTTTTTTTTCCTAAGAAAAGTGAAAGAAACCCTCTTTTTGAAGTGACATTATCTCACTGACATTTACAGACATGTGTGCTACAATTTCAGGTATCATAAAAGCTTTTCTAACACACAATTAAAAGATGTTGTTAGCTGAAGTTCACCCACCCTCATGACTTACCAAAGGTTGTTGTTTTGCTCTTGATATTTTGCTCAAAAGTTTCTCTGCCTATTTTAAAACTTTTTGCTCACCACAACCTACTTGTCAGTGATTGTCAGTCTTGCCCATAGTATATTTAGAAGAACTCAGCTGTGATTTTATACTGGTAATAAATATATCTCACATGTAAATGTTTTCCTAGTATACATGTTTTGGATTGTGTGCCATCTGTTTCTTACCCACCCAGCGATGTTAGCTCAACTGGTAGAGCATTGCGTTAGAAGTGCAAAGGCTGTGTGTTTGATCCCAGGGAACACAAGTGATGATAAAATTTGTGACTGTCTGAAGGATGTTGAAGCTAAGAGATATGAAAGATATTAATTATATTTGTAAAGGCATTTGCATAATTTGCCATTATGTTCTGTAATTTCAATCCCTGAGTCTTTTTACATGTTGATGATTTCAGTAATGTTTAACTTTTAATGAAAGCTCTTTTAACAGTCATTTGATCTGTGTTCTGTGTGCAGTGAGGTTGTTTCACAGTCCCGTTTCAGCTGTCATTTTCACACTACATTTTAAATACCCCCTGCTCAAATCCACTTCACCTGTAGCTCAATTGGTAGAGCATTGTGCTAGCAGCACAAGGGTCGTTGGTTCAATCCCAGGGAATGATAAAAATGTTTACCTTGAATTTGCTTGGTTTGAATCAAAGCTTCTGCCAAATGAATGAACATAAATGTATCAAACACCAACCACTTATTTACTTAAGGACTGAACATAATGCCATAGTTAAATTCTTAAACAATTTAACTATTATTAGTTAAAATAAATGAATAAAGTCCACAAGATCCTCATCTGTTCCTTTTGTAGATCTGTACAAGCTGTCAGTACCAAACATAAAAACGTATAAAGAACATATAAAGAATGTATGTATTTCCATGAGTTATACATAGTTAAAGTTAACTTTTTCCTCACACTTTTAGTGTGTGATTTAAAAGTTTTTAAAAAGTCCACAGGGCCAAAAGTACCAATAGTTGAAGAAACATCTATATGTAAAATGAACTATATGCACTTTAAGCAGGAACTCACTTTAGGGGATACACACCTCAATTAATGGGGTCAGACTTTTCCCCCACTCAGAGAATAACTCAGAGCATCGCAACATAGTCTCAGAGTTTATCTTCCTTACTCTCTCTCTCTTTCTCCCTCATTCTCCTTTTTTAAAGGTGCTGCGGGTGATTACAGCTCCTGGGGGTCTGCTGCCGGATAGTTCCCTTGGGAACGGCTGTCCGCATGGGAGCAGCCCCTCTAGAGGGCCCAAATTAGAGGGAGTGTGACAGGTGCGATGAGGGGGGCATGACGGCCGCCAAATTTCTCTGTGCATTAGATACAGAGAGAGAGAGAGAGAGAGAGAGAGAGGGAGAGACTGAGTAAGAGAGATTGAGAGAGGACTGAAATATTTATGATCAACGACTTCACAGACAAGTGCAGGGCTTCAGCACTGTCCCCCTGGGGAGCGAGTGGACTAAGTCAGTGTGCCCGCCGGTCCAAACTGACAGCTCCCCGATGGGTCATTAGTGAGCGTTACCTGAATGTGCACACACACATGTGCACACACACACATATGCACACACAAATGTGCACACACACAAACATGCACACACACACACACACGTGCACACACACATTTGCATTATAATCTATATGCTGTATAGTTACACTATTTTTCCAGTCATGCAGTATTAAAGTGTTAAAGACAATGTAGACAGACATTTGTGTTGACAAGCGCTGTTTGTTTTTTGATTGTGTCTGTTTAAAGTTCTTATTGAGAATGACAATTGAATTGTCAATGTAAGTGTTCATACACACTGGAGACACACTCAGCTTATCTGAGGCGGTTTAGTTGTACTGTGCACGATGACTGACTGTGCTCAGAGACAAAAGAACGTCCATGTTTATTCCATCAGCAGGCCTGGATTTGTAGCGGATAGATCTTTCCTTTGCCCTCTTAACACATATTTGCACTGCAGTGTTTTAACCACATTCCAGGAAATCTGTTTGCTTTGTTAAAAAGTTAGGCTTCAAAGGCTCGTTCGCAAACATGTTCCACAGACTGGTGCGCTGCACACATACGCAAATTTTGTTGAGACTCCCTGCTAACACTTGGCTTCATTGACTGTGCCATTCCATTTCCACCCACAAGCTCCATTCTCTCACTGTGCAAGGAACGACTTGGTGCGCAATTACACACAATTACATTCAAGATGCACTTGAGACCATTATGACGCCTAGCTGAACACATTTTAAACCACCAGGTTGCCTGTCTACACCCATCTGAGTCTGGATCCAGGAGAATGTTTAATTTGCCCACAAACAATAAAACTGTGCTGTAGCTTCTCCAGAGCCATGTGGGTTGTCCAGAGAAGCTGCTGTCCTCTTTTCTCAGGGTTGTGAGGTCTACCACTGAATCCCTCTCCCTCTGGCCATGCCCGTGTGCCAGTTACGCTCTTTAGCAAGTGACCCATAAGACTGCCAGTCCTCCTCACATGCCCAGTGGTGCGTTGCCAGTTGGCATGCCTGGGTGGAGGCAACATATTGCAGCACCGAATGCTCTCAAGTAGACTTGGTACATTGGACATTAATCAGAAGGCTCTGTGCTCCTCTGTTTGGACGCTGAAGTGCCAGAAATCACAGCCAGTCAGTTTAAAGTGAGAGCAATTGCTCTTTAGGGAGCCAAGAGTAAGAAACGTATTTTGTCCTGCCGGGAAGTTGGTGCAGTTAGTTGTATTGATTGATTATTTGGTGCCCTCTCCCTAAAACATTTCACTTTAAACAGGGCCAAAGGTTACAGTAACGTCAGCTTTGTCCTTATAGGTTTGAGTGATTAATTGTGCTGATTGATGTCATCTTCAAATCCGATTTTCTGTTTTTGTGTGTTCTGCCCCCCTTTTTTGGAAAGAGAGAGCAAAACAATCAAGTTAAGTGAGATGAAAGGAAACATCCATATTAATATTTCAACTTAAAATGCTCGTAATGCTCCCTCCTAACACACCCCATTCGGTAATGTCAACTCTGAGGCGATCAGTAGCTCATTTATTTGTTCCTTGTGGGGAGTAGGAAGGAGCGGCCGCTGTATGTACATGGATAATATGATTGATTTGCATCGTCTACACCAATTTCCCCTCCAGTCCGTGCCGCAACTCATGTGTGTGTGTGTGTGTGTGTGCGTGTGTTATCCCCTCCCGCACAGCCTCCAAAATGATAAGTGAAGCCATTAGAGTAAAGAAGGCAATATATGCTCAGGGTTCGTTTAGTGGGGTCAAGTCATTCGCCGACTCATTTATCAGCTTTATATCACATTTTTTTGTTACGGTTATCTCAGTTAAAAAATTAAAGGCATCTCGCTTTATTTTAGGTGATCGGCTGCTTGTTTTATTTTAGCTTTCTGATAAATGTTTTTGTAGCTCGCCATCAAAAAATAAACATGCACATTATTTTATGCATACAAGAATACATTGCCGGTTAATAGTTTAGACATTTGAATGCTAGATGTGTTGATGTTGGATAGCCAGAAATATGTTTTCAGATGGAGCAAAGCAGAAGCTGAAATTAAACCTGGAGCGATCTTTATCCATAATGTTTATCTAAAACATTAATGTGCGTTGAACTTTTCAACTTTCACAAGTACCCCATACAAGTTGTACAGAATTGAACGGAATCACTTGAAAACTAAGACGATAAACTTCTGATGCCACGTGTGTGTGTCTATGTGTGTGTGTCTGTGTGTGTGTGCATGTAAGCACATGGCTTATTCTTGTGCAGGTTTTTGTGCCGGGCCTCTCTAATCTAAGATTTATTGACCATTAGTGAACTCAGAAAGTCATTACAGTTCATTCTGCTTGGGGCCTGACGTTTTATTAGGACAAATTTCCCCGCTGAGAACGTGCACCAGCGATGAACTGCTCGCGCTTTCCGCCGTGTGAGGTCACGTGACCCGCGGCTCTCCTTTCCTCTTCCTCTTCATGCACTAAAAGCACAATGTTACTGAACACCAGTCCATTATCGGAGAGCGGGACCTGCCATCAAGAGGGATAGTGGGAAGAAAATGCCATCTCACCCCCGTGACTAATTATGTGGAGATGCAAATTGTTTTGCCACACTCCCTTTTTCTGATCATTACATACGTGTTTGATTTGTGTTTTTCACCCAGAGAGGTGATGCGAAAGTTGCAGAGAGTGTGAGGCTAAATTTACTACAAGGGGTGATTAAACGACTAATGTGCATTGTTTTGTCCCTTTAAAAAAAGAAGTATAAATAAAATTAGTGACATTTTGCATGTTTTTGTTTTTACTTTGACTTGACTATTTTTGATTCTAGCAAACTCATTGCTCTTGGCAGGCCTTTGGGGAAAGTTTTGCTGGAAACTTTCAATAGATATTGAGTGTAGGCAGAGACATCAGATGTACCTCTCAAATTACAATGAACTAGAGAAATAGTAACAGTTAGGTGGACTAGCCCAAAAAATTCTAGACAATTTTAGCAATTGTGAGGGTTGCAACAAATATCTATTTGTCTAAAAATAAAACTGTTAAGCATTGTATCAAACATGTTTTTTGTTTGTACAAGCAGTGAATACAGATTCCTTTTCATAACCTAGTCTTATTCTGCGTACCTGCATGGATAAGCAGGAAGCTATAGAACAAATCAATGTGTTTAAATTCCTAAAATAGCCAATGGGCAGCGAGCTTTGATATGTTTTCACCACAATCGGACAACATGTACAAACAAAAGTAAAAGTGTAAAGAGTCCATTCAATGAGCACAACCGAGGATCTGCATTGTAAATGAAAATAGATGCCAACAGCGTTCTGCCCAGCAGGGCAAAATGAGCAGTGTGTGCTTTTCCCTTTGTCTGTGTGTGTGTAGGGATGGGTTGAGTTACTGTCACTGTCTGTTTGAGTTTATGCCATCCTCTCTTTCCATTTGGGCAGACGGTTCACTTTATGAAACCATCATTCTGCCTCCTATCCTCCGTGTCTTTAGTGCCATGGGGGAAAAAGGGAAAACTCCATTTTAGTCATGTCACCCATTCCTCTTAGCGAGTGTG
Organism: Yasuhikotakia modesta; assembly: GCA_036877545.1. NCBI lineage: Eukaryota > Metazoa > Chordata > Actinopteri > Cypriniformes > Botiidae > Yasuhikotakia > Yasuhikotakia modesta. The sequence continues at coordinate 19,658 of JBAJNP010000166.1, read as the reverse complement.
TGAGGGAGAAAGAGAGAGACGGAGAGGCTACGGAAGCTCCAAATGGAACTCCTCAGTCATTCTGAGTGATGCAGTGAGCTTCTGGAAATATTACATGTTCTTCTGCGCTTGTATTTAGACATTTGTACGCACAGCACATATCCACTCAACGCCCATCCGCATGCGGTTACTCATGTCCGTGAATCTGCCTTTGACTCATGGATGTTGCTACCAGACGGTTTTTAAAAGGGTTTCAGCTCTCCTGTATTCCATCTCTGCTATCAATTTCCAATATAATGCAACAAACTGTCAAGCAAAATTCAAATTCTCAACCTCACGCTCAGGTGAGAGGGTTAAGCCCCTGAAGACTGAAAAGCTAGAATATGGTTATGTGCAACAAACTTCTGCATTTTGTAAAACAGGTTGCATTGTTTGCTTTATTAAATACAGAACTGTTTGCCTTCAAATTAGCTATCAAATGTATATAACAGATGTTTATCATATACACTTGGCAGATGCTTTTATTCAAAGAGACTCACAATGAATTCAAGATACACATTTTTATCAGTACTTGTGTTCCCTGGGATTGAACCCACAACCTTTGTGCTGCAAACGCAAAGCTCTACCAGTTGAGCTACAGGAACACGTGGACTGATGACTAAAAGTTTGTCATTTTTCTTTATCTCACTGACATTTTGGTATTAAAACACAATAAAAAATATTTAATTTAAATATGCCAAAAATGGCCAAAATTAAAACAGTTAGCTAGGTTAGGTGATTACCTTTAAAGACAATAAGTGGATATAGTGAGAACTGTTTTCTGTTGGTAATGTTCAGTCTATTGCCTTGTTGTGTATGTGTGTCCATGCCATTCAACAGCCCCTTGCCTGGTTTTTGTTTTTACTCTTAGGTTCTAGTGGCATCTGTAGGCCTACAAAATGGGATTTCCCTCTAATTAAAGGCCATCTGTCTGCGTGCCTCTGTGGGGACACAGTGTACTGTATCCATCCACCCTGGGGCAAGTCAGCTATCTTTTTTCCTTTCACACACAATCACCATTAGTCTGCTGTTTGCTTCATTTTAGCCAGCACTGCACCAACATTTTGCCAACATCCCCCTGATGTTTCCCACACTCTCTCGCTCTGTTTGCCACGCTTGGTTACTTTGGCTGTGGCCTCTGATAGAAGTCTGACCTTGCTAATTGCTTTGGACCTGTGTGTGTGTGTGTATATGTGTGTCTGTCAATGTGTGTGTGTGTGTGTATGTGTGTGTCTGTCTATGTCTGTGTGTGTGTCTATGTGTGTGTGTGTGTGTGTGTGTGTGTGTGTGTGTGTGCATGTGTTCAGCTATTGTCAGAGCTATGACTAATAAGAAAGAGCACATCAGAGCTGGGGAAACAGCCAACAGCATGTTGTCTGTTTAATGTGGGGGCAGAGAAGAACTGATAGGGGCTGAGCTTGAAAGACCACAAACTGTTTTTTGTTTCTCTTATGCAAACTTACCAATAAATCTGTTAGTCTATTGTCTGCCAACCAAATTAAATTAAAGTTAAATGTATACATGGTGTTTGGGGTTTCAGTGGTGCCCAAAAATCCTGCTGGCCCCTCCCACAAGCAGTGATGTCACAGATGACAGATCTTTTAGAGTGGATAAGCAATGAGTTTTAAACATTTATTTTTTACGTACTAGGTTACAGTTATTAAGTGTAGCAGATGTTTGGACATCTAACTACAATTTCGTATCATTTTGCTCTACTATATAACACTCATCCTTTAACATTTACACTGTGTGTTTTTGTCACCTCCACTATAATTTCCCACTGTGTATGACTGTGAGTGTCACTGTGATGATGTCACCGAGAAGATGCTGCTGTGGCGGGAATGATTTTAGAATAAATATTGCGGAAATGCAGATGCTCATATCTTTACCAACATCCTATAATGCTCATGCACAGGTTTAATGGTTACATGGATGGACCAGGAAGTTCCTAATGCGTCCAATGGTTTGTACCCCACACAATTAGCCGGGAAAGCACCGCTGTGGGGTTTATAATCATAAGTTATGCTTGGCTGCTCTTCTGATGGTTAATAATCGACAATAAATCACATTTACAGCAGTCTGATCTTAACCCGTGCTCTGTAAACAACTCCACCATACCTCTTTTTGCTTTTCCTCTGCCAAACATCCCACTCTGCCCCCACCGTCCAGAGAAAGAGTTTTTAAGCTTAAGAAACACACCACTTTAGATAACTCGCCACTCTAGGTGGCCTCGCTCTCATTAACACCGATATACAGAATGCAGGGAAGTGAGAAGGAGAGAAAGTGAAGAAAAAAACAAGCCAGACATAGAAAGATAACGTGTTTTTCTTTGGTTTTCAATTTTCTCATTAACAACCAGATAAATCGATGGCGAATTTGCAATCTTAGAAACCGTAACGAGGAGTAGAAGCCACGTTTCATCTCCGACGGCCACTTTTTCGATAATGAGCCTCCCAGGATGTGTACGTCTGCTGCCAAGAGATTGTATGTGGCCGTCTTTTAGCGAGGCTTTCTGTGGGTGAAGCCATACCCCAGTTTCTCCAATTACTGAGACCCTCCAGCACCAGTAGCTTCATTGCCATAGTAGAGCAGCTCTTTTGACAGCGCGTCAGTTATAATGTCAACCCGTGTCACTGTCATTCTGATAACTTCCCCTGACGCGCTTGCCTCACCAAAACGGTTCTAGAATGTTCTCATCAGCTAACATTCACCACAGCAGATCCCTCAAATTGAACAGGTATATTCCACATCTTTATGGGGCACAGCTACCTGATTGGAGAACGGCAGCATGCAGTGACATGTATAATTGGCCGTATATGTTCAGATAATGTTTTTAGCCTCAGGCAGCACTCATATCATTTCAGATTGATTGAGCCATAGTTTAACTTATGACTCTTGGCCTATTACTCTAAATTGATTGTCAGCGCTGGTCACAGCAATTTAGAAATGTGTAATTGCAGAAAAGACAGATTTTTATAATCATATTTCAGACTTGCACTGACGCTCGGGTTTGTTTGCGTTTTTCATCTGCGTCCATCAGAAGTTCTGACCGTAGCAGAGATTAGCGCCCAACAACATTGAATACGAAATAAGCTGATAAGCTGATGGGCGGACTGACTCTCCGGTGTTGACTTGTGCATTGTACGTTTCAAAAGCCGTACTATTATGTGTAATCCCCCTCGCTCCGTTGCCATTGATCCGACCCACCCACTCGCTCTGTGGGCATGACAATGTGACGAGAAGGTTTGCTCTCTGATGGTGAGGCTGTGATCCTGAGGAAACAATTCCATCTATCTTCAGTAAAGCACAAATCCCCCATCACACACCAGTCAAATTATCATCCATATCAAGAGGATTTCTGTCAGATAATGTCATTTTGTGAGGCCAGACGCCAGTGAGTGAAAAGACATGAAAGACTACCGGTCCCTGCAGACAAGGGCAGCAAAGGATGACTCTTTCTGATATCTTCAGATCTTTTCTTTCCAAGCTTTTTTCTTTCTGTTCTTGAGGCGTTCAAGAGGATCATGCAAATGTATCACTCTGTCCTCATTAAGGTTGAGAGCCTCGCTACTGTATCCGTTTCCTGAATAATGTTGACATAAATGTGCTGAGAAAATGGTTCAATTCTACATATTGATTTTTAAAAGTATAACAGAAGAGATAATTGCAATAAAGTGTCAAAATATGTCATTTAATTTTATGTTGGTAATTTCTGGGTATTCTTGAGTCACTATATTTGATTTATTTATTAATTTGCTTATTTAGTAGTTTGCTATCTGATTTACACTTGCAGATATTGATATTTAAAAAAAAACAGTTTTGGACAGAAATACATATTTTTTATTACAGCATATTGTGTTTTGTTTTAGGTCATTATAAACAATTATCTCTATTTTAAAAGCATGAATGCAGCAGTTTTGTTAGGGCAGTGATAATTTTTCATTTTTGCATTAAATGCTATAATTATTAAATACCCCTGTTACAGTTATGTATGAAATATGCATACTGATAGTGTATAGCCTAAATGCACGTTTTGCATATACACATCTGACACAAAAGTGTTCTTGCTCATGTTATGTATAAAAGTCTATTTTATTTTATTTATTACTTTATTTCATGTTACAGTGTCATTCAAGATTTTTTTTCTGGCCACTGCCTCTGTCATTGAATTTTCAGGGTGCAAAAAACATCAGTAGACAGGTGAAATATGCCTGTTTTGTTATTTATCTTTGTTAACAGTTCAGGGTGTGTTTGCAGTTAATCCTTTTTATTTAAACTGACGCAGTACTTTTGTTGTTGTTGTTTTTTTTCCACTGTGTAGGAGTATTTTTTTATTTGCGTGCCTGTCTTGCTTTTTATCTGTACTGTTTGAGAATCTCAGAATAGGAAAGAAACCCTTTATGTAATAACTGATGCTACCATCACACAACTTTCCACTGAACGTGGAAGAAAAGAATAAGAAAGAACACAATCTGCTTTCTTTTTAGTTCAGTAACATCAGATACTCAGAGTGAAGCTGTGAGCTGTTAGAGCCGTGTATTAGAACACAACCTTGTTGCTTTGTACCCGCAGAAATGATCCTCTAATTGGTTCTATTATTCCGTAATTGACGCTTTAGTGTTGGTCAACTTAGAAAGTATGAAAGCTATAACTAAAGCTAACAGATTTTATTTGAATCATTACTCCCATACTAAACTGGGTTTGTGTTCCCCCCACAAGCTTCTTGTTGTTCACCATTTCTGTAACATTTTCCCTCAATTTTCCTATTTATATTATAATCTACATTGGGTAGGGTTTGCATACAGCTTTTGAAAATCTATCATATTTGAATCTAATGCATTCAACACTTCTATGCATTAAGAAAAATAAAAGTTTCAATTTAGAAGACTTATATAGTTTAAAGCTTTAAAACAGCAATAACATTTAAACCATTTAAATGGCTAACAGTAAATGTTAGCATTTACACATTTATGATGTGATGAGTTTCAGGTCAGAATGACATAGACTGAAACAAAGTTCAGACTGCATACTTTTCACCTCCACATGTTCTTGCAAACGAAGGTGTGTGTGAAACGTGTGTTTGTTTGTATTTTGCATGCACACAGCAATGACTGTGCCCATTCATGCTTGGATAACTTCCTCAGGTTCAGAGCAGAAACCCGCATTGGCTGGGGATTAATTGTTGTGTATTATGCAAAGAATGTGAATTCTTTTGGAGGGATTGAAATATGCCTATTTCTCACTTTTTCCAGTCTGTTTCACAATGTGGTCCATGCAAAATTATTTGTACTTTACAAGCTGAGTGAAGTACGTCTGCTCGAATGCCCCAAACTTAATATTTTCATTTAATTTTTACCTCTCACAAAACTCACAGGGTTGAGTTCACTCCAGAACCCTCGGCTGTACTTTATTTAAAATATGTGGCTTTTTGCAAGCACTCATTTTTTTCCCTCGAAGTGTTGTTTGGGTGGCTCTGAATTTGCCGGTTTTATTTACTTTTCTTACTCTTCCCCCAAGCCTCTCGCCTCCTTCTGTGCCATCAACTCCGCCAGTTTTATCTGTCCATAATGACTCCTGCATCCAGCCTTTGGAGAGAGTTTCAAATGAACGCATCAGCGAGCCGGCGCGGGCCGCTGGCTGCGTACCATGCAAGGGACCAAATTAAAGCGCCTACTCTCTCAGCGGGGCAAGTTTATCACGTCAGCTGATTATAAAAAGCTCACATCATACTGCTCACTTATTTCCTGGCCCTCTGGTCCCCGGAGCTATGGGCGGGGGGTGTTGGGGGTAGATAAGGGAAAACAGAAAACAAGAAAGAGGTGGCGAGACGGCAGAGGCCCAAAACCAGAATGTTTTTCCACAAGGCCTAGGCCGACTGCGAAAGGTCACTGGGTTTGTGCTTAAAGGGGCTACATGGAGAGGGGTTGCTGGGTAATTGGCGCTCTTTGCACATTGGCACTAGCCCATGTAGCCTTGTTGTCAAAGAGGTCTCAACAGCGTACACACTGCAGAGCAAAGTTCTGAGGGAACATTTGTGGGAGTAAGTAAGAGACCAGTGACCATGACTGCTGTGTTTTGGTAAGCATACAACACATCTTGCACTCACAGCACTGCCATTGGCTACCTGTGGACACTAGAAGCGGCCCAGTACGTTTGTATGCACTGTGAGTTTCTTGTAGCGACTGTCAGGAAAATACAGCATAACTTTTGTCTGGGCTAGTTTAGTTGACGGTGTGCCCTAGAGACAAGCAAACAAGAAGTGTTTTTAAACCACAGCAGCCCTTCACACAACAGTGTGAATGAGTTTAAAGTGTGTGAAATGATTCTAAATTAGAAATGAAATGAGAGATGGCTCAGCTAGTTATTCTAAACTAAAGAATAAGTTGTTTGTACATTAAACTTGCAGTGAAGGCAGAAGGTATTTTATGGTATGTTTCTATTTAGACTGCATGTTAATTTCTGTCAACCATGAATAAGTGTTTATTCAACCATGAATATAACATAAGACTAGACCTCTGCCCACACAGCGACCAAAATGGAAACGTGGCAAACTAAAAATTACCCACTTGACTATGTGTCTGCCTGGGTTTGTTCTGATGCAGAAATTATATGAGGCACCAAATGTGCACGTCATTAATATATTTTTAAAGGGTCTGAAGTATTTTTGATTGTTGTAGTTTGAAGTTAAACTTGCAGATACCTGTTAGCTAATCTGATTTATATAAATATTGCGTTATAGAATATTGTAATATATGTATCATATTTTATATATATAGAAATTTTTATCATGTATTTATAATATTACTAATATAACTTGGTATATAGTTTTTAATGTTTTTTTTATAGCATTAATATAGCATACATATATATGTATATGTATATGTATATGTAGGTATGTTTACACAGTGGGGCTACATGGTCAAAATACTCTTAACAGACAAATAATGCTGCAAACAATAAACATGTAAATGTTTTTTAGAAATTTTTTAGAAAATTGATTTTTTAGAAATTGTATCCAGACTCATCATAGTTTTTGAGACATATTTAAAAAAATTAAGAAAACTTACATTTCTAAGTCCTGGAAGTTGCAGTCATTAGATCCAAAGTTCACTGAAGTTCAAATGCAATATGCACTGAAAAATATGCAGCAATGCATTCCTAGATTACAGAATCTTAAATGGTTGTCTACTGCAGGTTTCCCAATGCGCTGATAAGCCCCTTACAGATGCAGAAAGCTGCGTGGATGTCAGTGCATTTTAAAACAGGACTGAACTTGATGACGTTTAATGTGTGCCAGAGAGATTTGTCTCTCTAATCTGTGTATTTCAACATCCTCATTCATATTAAAAGATGCCTCAGGGATCCACACCGATTTGAATTCATAAAGTGCCACCGGGGCAGAGTTGGTCAGACCGTGTTTAAATCCCAGATATGAAATTATTAATTGCAGCTATTAGTCTCCCATTGAACACACCAGGGGCTTGTGGCTCTAATTGTTTGTGTATCTGTTCGATTGTTTGTTTGTGTGAAGTTAAAACTAGCATCTATTTTGTTTCCGATGGGAAAATATAGTTTTTAGGATGTTGTTAACTGTTATGTGATTAAAACTGGACCGTTGCCACGGTTCCATCAAAAACTTTGCTTGCATACGATTGCATCAAAACATAGTTTGAGCCTCATTATTAAAGATATTTTTGGTAACATTTTGTGAATGTTTCCCAGAGAGGAAAATGAACTTTAAGATGAGTGACAGGTGGTCTCACGGGCCCATTCCTATTTGGCTTTAAAAACTCCTCAAAAACTGTATGTAGCTCATTCACTCACAAGTTTACAGTGTTAGTTCTCAGTGCCCTACTTAGAGACACAGAGAATTTGAAGCAACTTTGTCATTCCTGACAAACTTTATTAGGAATTTTATAGGGATTCTTGTGGGATATGGTAGGGACAGGAGGCAGGTGCAACATCACTAGAGGGAGCTATAAGAGAACCTGGTGATTAAAGGGCAAAGATTGAACTTTTATTGAAGAATATCAGATTATATCACTGCAGGAAACATCTTGCAGTCAGTTACAGTATCTGGTTTAGTGTGAAGAAAATGCACGAAGGTGGCATTATTTATAAATATCTATTGCTGTTGTTTTACATTTTTGTTCATTTGGCAGACACTTTTATCCAAAGCGACTTGCAGTGAATTCAAGGTATACATATTTTTTTCTTATCAGGACTTGCCTTCCCCTGGGATCGAACCCACAACCTTTGCGGTGTTAACTCAATGCTCTACCAGTTGAGCCAACAGGAAGGTTTTCCCAGTGAGATGACCAGAAAGAGAAATTTCTCTTTCTGTGAATATAAACACACACGTACTTTAAAGAAAAAATGTATGCTTTTTGCATTGGGTGGTGCATTATATATTCCATTTCTAGGCAAGGCTAATATCTCTTCATTTGCAATAACCAACAACAGATGAATCGGTCATTCATTCATTTATAACAATTATCTTTGTTTGTTTTGCTTAGTGGGGTCTTAGTGGGGTCATCCCAAATTTCATTGAGGTAATAATCAAAATGTTAAATTCAATAGCAGGGCCAGTCATTTGTCTCGAGAATCATTAGGGACAAATAGATCTGCTAAAACTCTTTCAAATTTTTCATTTTGGGAATGTGATCATTTTCCATTATAAATTACACTTTACATTTTCACTGTATTCTCAGCATGCCTGGGGCTACCATTGTTCTTTTTAAATTGCTTGGCTTGAAAACCTTTTGTCAGCAGTGCAAACCAATTTGTATTCTATTTTATTTGTGTTTGCTTTCAGATACCTAACAGTAATGAACTGTTATATGCAGTACTAATGTGTTGTGCTATGATGAGCCACTTTCAAAAATATGATTTTTACATTTTAGTTATTCATTTAATGTCATTTGTGTGGCACATCATTATAATTGCGTGTGACCCTGACACATATGACAGCCAGGATTTGCTTGCTTTCGGGAAAAGAATGGAAGTATATTTATTAACGGAATATAGCATACGCTAGAAGGGCTATCGAATGAGTCATCGGAATACCAACATGGCTGCGCTTACTCTACAAGTCAATAACGGAAAAAAATAAGTTTGACAGTTCAAAAAGCACCTGCATAACATAATGGAAATATTATTTTAGCTTCTCAGTGAACCTTAAAATATATTCAGTGCGATTTCAGGTGTGGAGAGTTATAATTAGCCGTAGAGGAAGACTTCCAGTGTTGCGGTTCCTCATTGGAAAACATCTTTTTTCCCTCTTCCTTTGGTGGAAAAATGACATTCCAGTGTCAATTTATTTACCTCATCTTCAACATGACAGCACAGTTAAACAAAGACAGCATAAAGACATGATCGGAAGAGAGCGATTAATTATGAATACAGAGATGATGGATGGAATAGCGTTTTCCGACCACCGTCTGGCCATTGTCTGGGATAACTACACATTCCATAAATATTTATTGGGCTTTATGAGTTAAGTGTTGTTTTCTCAATGGCAGTCCAGCCAAGTCAATCACCACAGCTCCCTTCACCGGTAACAATTTTAAACGCGCTACACCAGTTTCCAAACAAAATCACTGTTTTTCTTTTTCTGTTAGCTTGCCTTAACAGTACTGACATGTGAATGTGGTCTGGGCTTTCATCTCTCCGATTCGCCATTCCGAACATGATTGGATTAGCATAGCTAACGCACCATAAAGAAGACCCGCACCCGCTGTGGAAACATCGATTTGATGTTGATTTGCTGTTGACTGGTCTGCAGTGTCATGTCGGCCCCTTGTCCCCCTCGCTCATTTTCCTATACAAACAGAGCAGGAGTTTCCTCAAGGTCTTATTGCATTTGTTTGTTTGATCAGCTCCCTCTTCTGTTCCCTCTATTTACTGTTTATCCTTCTGATTTTGATTCTCATGTCTGACACAAAACCTACCCTTGTGTTTTACTTGCATGTATTAAGATTAGCCAAGTGGGAGGGACAATCATAAACTATATCGATTACAATAAGGGACTGGGGTACAAAAGATGTTTTGCAACGCTTTGAATAATTCAAGTTCTCCATGCTCCATGTTCTCCATGTATATTTTAAACCGGTCAGAGAAAATCGATCGAAAGACACAAGATAAAAATGCAATGAAGATTATTGGCGTACAAACGCTCACGATATAAAACAAAATTACAACATCTAAACATGTTCAGCTGGGCTTTATGCAAGACAAGTGAAATATTGATTTACAATCAGTCGCCGTTACTGAATGTTTCGCCTTTGGCACAGTCGACAGGAGGAGATACCCGCCCATTATTATATGTTTGCTTTATTTATTCAATTTCTTTATGCTCGAACCTTTTACTCATAAAACATTGATCAACACTGTACAAATCAAAATGTATAAAGCAAAATGTGATTATTTTTATGTTTTTAATAATCACCTATTTGTTTAGGTCACAAGCTGTCACCTGAGTTATCTTTTGTTTGGTAAATGTAAGGTTTTGGATATTTTTTGCACTAGTATATTTACACTAAACTTGTATATTCTAGCTGTGGTTTGTTTGTTGTTTCTAAAAAAAAATGCATAATTTAACATCATAGTTTTTTTGTGAATTCTACCATATTTACAATTTTCTTCTGTACTGTAGCTTTTGTAGAAATACCAAAAATATGTTACAGTAGGTTAAATAAATTGAAAGATGTATTTCAAATGCTACAGTTAATGTTATTGCTACAGATTTATTCATCAGGTATAAATGTTCACTGTAAATGATTATTATTTACTGTAATACGCTGGTCAAATTATTTTGGCATTTTTCCTTTTTGTGATTTGTTTTATTGCTTAATTGTATGTTTTGTATTGTAAGAGTATAGTATAGTGAAATTGTTTCCTTAAGACTTTTGTCAGAAATTAATTTCTGAAAATAAACTCTTGAAATATTAAAAAAAATTTCAGTGGCTTACACATTATCAGAATTGGCCCCAGTGTTTTTAATAGTATTTCTAAAAATCAATGTATGACTAAAATCAAAGTGAAGACACGTGAAAAAGTTTAATTGGAAGACAGAGGATGTGTTCTCGTTTGTTTCTGTGTGTGTGTGTGTGTGTGTGTGTGGATCTCTTACTGAGTGGTCAATCTGGGACACACAGGCTGTTAGTAGAGAGAGGTCTGTCCTGATTGGGACCCCTGCAGTGGGAAAGAAAGAGCAGAAAAAGAGCAACAGACTCCAGAGAACAGAAAATCATCAATCTGTTTTTCTTCCTCCTGTGACACCCTTCACTACAGCCTGTCATATTGCACTCTTTCAGTGAAAGACAAAAGTTAATCATTTAATTTTCACTGTACTAGTTATAAGGTGTTTCTTTCACATATTTTCATATATTTCAATATGAGCCTGTACATATTGGTATACCTGAGGAACAAAATTATACCCTAAAATATCTAATTTCTGCGTCAAACCTTAGAGAAGAAATAATATTGTAATTAATAATAATGTAAAAAGTAATACTGTGTGTGTTATGATATATGATGTTATTAAGTTATGGATTATTATTGCACAAATGCAACAAAATAAATGCCTTGTTTTAGTAATACATATTTTTTAATAAGTAAAATGTTTGATATGGATTTAAAGAAAGAATAGCATATTTATAACTTTGTTTCAAATAAATTCCAGATAGATATATGTTATAATTACACTGTATAAATAAAAGATATTACAGCTGTGAGAGACGCTTCACTCCAGAGGGAAGTAAAGGTGCAGTGGCCCAGGAAAAGACTCTTAGCAGGCCTCAGCGCTCAGAAAGAGAGGGAGCAAGGGAGAAAAAGAGGAGTAGCTGTCAGTGGGTGGCATCAGAGGCAAGGCTAATGATTTGGGGGGAGAGTGACAGGCCCAGTTTTGGGGGAGAAAAGGGAAAAAGAGTGAAAGCACCGGAAAGATGACACACCGCCCCAGTAGCTCACACACACAGGGGGGCTCTGACAGGCGCTGGAGGTCCTCCGACTCCTCTTGGCTGCACGGTCCTGACATTCACTGCGGAGAGGGTCTTTTGGAGTTCTCCCCCCCCCATATACTTGCAAGCCTCTCTCTCTCTCTGTCTCCAGCCACCCATTCAGATACGTATATAAGTATATAGAAGACAGAAAGAGAGCATGTCTTGACAGCACTTGACTGCTAAGAAGCGGGTGCGCAGATTGATGAGTGGCGTTCAGGTGAATGCAGACAACTGCCACACAGGTGTGACAGCCAGGAGGAGTGGAACTGGCAAGAGTGACATATCAGAGCCAGTTCAGAGCTGTCGTGTCACTAATAGGAAATCAACAAAGGCCGTGGGAAAGTCTTGCCCCAACTGACTCTAAGTGACCAGCATAATTCAGCACAGGGACATGTAATTTTAATCATTAATCCCTAGGCAAGAGCAGGAAATGTCCACTCAAATAATGGGTGACGGGTACTCACACTTGTCAGTAGGTATGGGATTTTTCCCCAAGATCCTGTCAGGGGTAATATAATTGCTCAGTGATGTTTTTACTTAGTCATTTGGTGGATTTACTCAGTATATTAATGCAATGCAATTATAATGGTTTTATTAGGAACGTTTTTTTATAGCAAAAAATACGACTCTTATTTTTTGTCATTTGCATAAACTATGCTAAGGCAATTTCCAAATGTATAAACAGTGGCATAAAATAAAAATGTAACGGTTTTTAAAATCAGATGTTGGCTTAAAATGACTTTTTTTTTGCTTCAAACTGCAGGTAATAAACACAACTGTTTATCTTTGTAACTATTTATTTATTTAAATCTATTTAACATAGATTTATAAAACTGCGCTGAATCTGAACTTCGCATTTCACCGGCTGATCTTAGGAGAGCTTCGACTTCATTTTTTTTCCCACTTTATTTTATTGCCACAAGAATTGATCTGCGGATGAAGCCGATATGCTGGTTGTAAATTATTCACACGGTGCATGACTTTCACTGGAGAACGCACTACGGAAAACTCTGTGAGCCGGGTCGACTGAGCAGCACCTGCGAAAGCGCGTCTGCTCTCCAGTCTCTACCCCTACCTCTCTCCCTCTGACATCCACCCGGGGAGAGCAGCCATGATGTGGTCAAACAGCATAACATATGACCCTAAGGGAAGGCCAGAGGCGATGCTGCCCGCCCTCTCTATTCCACCCTCTTTTACCCACCCGCGAATGCACACGCTTGGCAGGAAAACCAGACGAGCGCCGGTAGATAAACACGGGCCAGCCGGTGCGCAAACTGACATGCATATTCTTGCAGCTGGCTTGCAGGAACAAATACCGCCTACGGTGATATCAATAACCAGCCATTAATAAATCAAATCGTCTGGATCACACTTTAACCCCCGCTTACTAGAAACACGGAGTCATCGCGCTTCTGCGTCAGATAAACAATAGAGAGGTGGGAGGTGGATTATGCCGTCCACCACCAGTCAAGTGATGCATTGATATGAATGTGGTTGCCATCGTGTCGTGTTTCCGCTGTTTATGTAGAGGGCATCCGACAGCATATTTTGATAGCTGTCATTAAGACAGCTGATGCTGTAAACCTACCACACTGGTGTTCGGGTGCTTGTTCTGTGTTAGGTGCCAGTTCTGCTTCAGCACAGTCAAATAAGGTACAGCTTGCATTCAGGTAAAAGCTGTGCAGGATTTTATGCCTTTATTTTTATTCTGTAAAAGCATTGTGTCAGGAGCTACAATTTTGTCTTTGTAAGCTCATATAATACAGACAGTAAATACATACTGTATCATGATATGAAGTGATATTTAAGATTTTATATATAGGAGCGTGAAACACAAATGTGTATTTATCTGTGGGCATAAATATATCAGAACAGGGTTATCCCAGTATATACCAGGATACTGAGGTACTGAGTATATGTAAATATATGTCTATATGTCACATTTAATAGTTAACCTAAATGCACCATTGCATGAGTAAAAATAAACAATTTTCCTCACTCAGTATAATTGCTCTGCTTGTGCAACATTATAAATTGACAGTTTACAGGTGATTTCATTGGAAATATGCACTTGGTATGTTCCTTATTAATATATAAAGTGTCACACACTTATATGCAATAATATTTAGGGGTTTAAGTGGTCAAGCATTTGCATAGCCTAAATTCTGTTCTTCTGTTTGGCTATATCTGGAGCACCTCAAAGGTGGGTTTTTAAACTCAGTTCTGTTGTTACTGCTGCAGGCAAACTTGTTTCAAGTTTCAAGTTTATTTGTCATATATACAAGTGTCAGTGACAGAGTGTACATTGAAATGCTGTTTGTGAGGGTTAGGCAGTCTGCTTTAGCTCAAGCCATCTCAAGCCACATCAATGCAGATATATACCTTTAATTACAGCAAACATTAGAGATAACATACCAAACTTCGCTGAACATAGATAGAGGTTCAGTACAAATAAACTATATAAACACTTTCTGCCATTCTCTCTCAATTAGAGAGAGATGAAATGTCTTGATGAAATGTTTTAGCTTAGATCTGGTTTGTTTTTAATGCTCATATCTCATCCATATGTATCATATTACCACTATGTCTTGTTTTACTAGGACCAATTTATCTCTTGGCTTTAGTTCTATACTGTGTGATATATACTGAGTCATTTAAGGTTATTTCATTTCAGTGAAGATCATTAAATGAGATCTCTGTGTGCGGAGTACGTATGTCTTTTGATTTAACAGAAATTAACATTCTTTGCATGTTACTGTGAGCGTCAACAATTAGTGCTAAAATGTTCACTAAGATAAGGAACAAAAGAATAAATGAAATATCTGTGTGGGTTGTGAGAGATCAGGTAACACTTTTCCACAGGTATGTGTCACTGTCATCAGTCTCTGTTCAGTGAATACAAATACCTAAATTTACAAAAGCCTATATGTTCAACTCTGCACGACTCCAAACACCCTCTGTCATTTCACTGCCACTTAATCATGTGGATTACTCTATTCCTTCCTCATGGTCTGTTTTTACAGTCTCACCTCCACTCACCTGCCATGTAACAATAATTGTCACCTCCGCAATGTGCATGCAGGTGTGGAGGTGACTGTAAATTTACTATCTATCATCTGTAATCTAGCACCTTTACAAAATTAGGTCTCTCGTTAAACAGGGGTTTTTTCTCTTTGGAGGCAGCTTTAGCATGTTAGGTCCTCTCATGAGGACCAATGGTAGCCATATGTTGAGGTACAGAAGAGCAAAGATCTAGTTCATACAGTCATCATACAAACACACACACACAAACACACACACCCAACACATATTTATCATTCTCTATTCCAGCTAATGAAAGCTGTTTTCACAGCTTTGTTAGTGCAAAGTTTTCCTGTCAGACGCACTCTGTTCTGTCATGCTTACGAAAACAGCGATACGCTTGTTTGCTGGTGATTATTTCTTAGCAGCCCTTTAATCTGCACTCAGGTGAGAAATTAGTCTAAATTCCCAGCAGGCAAATTGAACACATATGTTTTAGATGCTGACCTATGCGCTTTTCTAAATGCTTTCAAGAGGGGCATTATTGTGAACTAAGCTGCAATGGTAAGAGGTTTAAGCTAAAGGATTTTGAAAAAAGAATTCAGGACATTTAAACAAATGTAAATAGTACAATACAGCATTTTTTCTTATGAGTTTGAAAACTGTGACTTTTGAATGCTGGATCAAAGTTGGACCAATAATCTTTTATTTTCAAACCTTTTTTCTTCAGTTCATTTGTTTAGTCTTGTTTATCTTACATTATTTTACATTATACATTATTTTATCCTAAATCTTGTGAAAGATTAAACAAACTTCTTAAGTTCTTTGTGCATGCTTGTAAGACCAGCAACATATTTTAAAATTAGCTTTATAGAAGTTTCTGATCAGCAATTCTACAGTTCAAAAAAATTCAAATATACAAATATTTTTGTATAATGTAGCCTGACCACAGACACTTCTTAATAGTTTAGAAGGACATTTGAGAGTATTTAAATGGCAGCTATTTTGTCACATCCAACTCCCCCTCTGTTTCTATTTACTCTTATTATATATTGATTCATTAATTATTGAAGGCACATTACTGTTTTGTTTCTCATTGTTAACACTTTCTTGCACTATGGTCACTGTGACAGCTAAACGGTTGTCTGGTTTGTATATCAATACTGCACTGAATCTGTTTCTAAGAAACCTGGATTGTTGGTTGCTCAGAGAGATGAAAAAAGTACAGAGATGGTGTTTTAAGCTGTGGGAATACTGTAACATGGTAACAGGGTTGCCATGGTTCTGGTGAAGTCTATAAATGTTGCAGTAATGTTAGAAGTGTATGTAGTTAGATATATGGACTTGCGCTCCAGTCACACACTAGTCTTATGGATGTGTATCTAGTTATTGATCCTCATTGTGGCTGTTGGAGAATAGTCTGTCTGAATATCAAACACTGTTTCAATGTATCATTTCAAATCTGCAAAAAAATAATTTTAAACATTTTAAAATATGATTTTTTTTATATATCTTTATATAAGAATATATCTTTTTACATTTACACAAATCCAGATTTTTTGCATTTATGACAATTCCATCCTCGATTCCCAAGATGTTGATATATTGGGAATATTTGCAAAGTACTGACAGAATTAAGCAAGTATTATTCTTATCAATCTCAGCCGTCTGACAGATTCCAATAAACCTGTGACCTTTCAATTTGCCGTTGATCTATAGCCCAGGATGTGAGTTATAACCTTTGATCTGGGTCAGAGATAGACAGCGGGCGTCTGACATGCATTTATCAAGTCCAAATATACTTATCATCAATCTATTCAAATGATCTGTGGAATTATTGCTCTCTGCCAAAGCGAAGGAAGGGGGTTCCCTTCACCTCCGTGATGAAATCCATAAACAAAGAACATGTTTCAACACCTTGGCTTTTTGCTCTGGGTTTGGAAGGGATGCAGTTGACGTTCCAGCTGTGGGGGCGGAGTAAGGAAATATATTTAAGTTTAATCTTCCAGTGGCATTCAATCAGTTTGACCCTCAGTGTTTATGAATAGAACAAGCTTTTGATGTGCCCCGTTTTGAATGAGACTGATACCCACTCTGCCACTGCCTGTGAGGCTCCATATGTGCCTCACGGCAGGGGATGAACTTTGTTTTCAAAGAGGTGATGATGGCAGAAAGGCAGAGGAGGTGATGTGTATTCTCAGGGCTTAGTTAGCCACCTTTTCTTGTGTTTTTCTTGTCCATCTTTGCCTCTTTTTTCCAACTTTTTTTGTTGTTGTTTTTCCGCAACCCGGTTTTGAGACAGCAGTGGCCCTCAAAACACACTCGACCACTTTTCTCAGCACATTCATGTTAAAAGCCGCACTCTGTTGCTCTGTTCAGAAACCTAGTGAGCTACCTAGGGCATTATTTTAAGGCATAATTGAAGCCTGTTTCAAAAGGTAGGCATCTTACTTGTGCTGCCTCCTAAGGTTTTGACTAATTTTAACACTTTAACTCAATCTAAAAATACTTAGCAGTGAGGTATGTAAGAAAAACAATAAATTGTTGAGAGATATTGATTTATAAATCTTTTTCAATACAGATAACTATTGTAAAAAAAGTACAGTATAAATATAATTTGATGATTTTTTAATAATTATTTAGCCTTAATTATTTTGCGAAAGTCAAACTGTATTTTGAGTTTCCTGTTTGGGCCATTATTTGCACGGTAGTGCGACTGCCCATGTAAAGTATTTCCTATAATGGTCAGTTATGGGTTTCCATGGTGATTACGATGCTGGCTTAGTAGCTGGCTGGCTACTTAGCAAGCAAGACATCAAGGCAGTCTACAAAATGAAATTAAAAAACATTAATTAGTGTAGAAATACATATAGTAAGAATACAAGAGACATTTATGTAAATTAAGACTCACAATAGCTGGATTCACTGAATCCCCTTGAAATGAATTCTTACCTCATTTTTGTAGCATTGTAGCAGATCTCACTGTACACAGTTCTCCATCACCTCTTAGTCGTTCCATAGGAATACTCTTAGTTTCAGTAGGACCTGTGGAAAGCTTGAGCAATCTGTCAGAGTTATCATGAAACAACAACCTGAGTAAGATGATCACCATGCACAGAGAGAGAGACAGAGAGCAGACAGAGGAAGAGGCTTTGAGCGTTTGTCCTGTTCCCATGAGCTGCTGTGTATGTTCAGTTTGGGCTTTTGTTCACTCATGTCAGAGCGATCTCTCCTGTCATGTAACACAGCCATGGCCTAGAGACCTGCCATCACTGCCTCTGCTCTCTCTCTCTTTCTCTCAGAACAGTCTCACAGAGAAACAGTACAGCTCTGACAGCTTTTTATGATCCGTGTCTTCTTATCATAACCACAGGTCTCCACCAATCAATCCCACAGACACGGCACTACATCCCAGACAAGAGAACCAGTAGCTTTCCAGTCTCCTTGTATGCCTGATTACTTTTGTTTGCAGGCAAAACATTTTCAGGTCGCCACACATTGTTGTTTATTAGTTTCTAGTTTAAAGTTAATTTAAGCTAGTAGAGCCTGGCACTTGTAATGCTTCTGTAGCTTAACTGTTAGAGCATTCCATTAACAGCGCAAAGGTTGTGGGTTCGATCCCAGGGAATACAAGTGCTAACAATTAAGCAAAGAAAATTGTATACCTTGAATTTACTGTAAGTCACTTTGGATAAAAGTGTCTGGCAAATAAATACATGTAATTCTATAGTCAGTGTATATTTAATAGGACCAAATCAACTTCACTACATTTGGTTATAACAAGAATGCTGTTTTTTGAAGGTTATATCAAGAAGAAATAGATCCTTAATGGTAACATTTGCACATTACCCCTTTTTAAAGTAAACCATTTTTATGAGGAACTTTGACAAATATATCAACACAAAGTCCAGGTTAGAACTCTGAAGGTCATAAGGATTTATTATGACTATTGTTTTAACACAATTATCCCAGTGTGCAGCACCTTATTTATATCTCTTGCCATCTGCACTGAACTGTTTTATTGTCCTCTACACAGCTATACAATTTGACTAAGCTCTCATATTATTTAAGATATTTCCATTTGCGCTGTAACTGTATTTCACTGGCTCTGTTCTTGTATTCCACACAATAACAATAAAACTGAATCTAATCTAATACCATTTAGAATGGCTTCATAACAGGTGAATGTGAGTCAGACACACTAAACAGGCTGTTGTCTCGGAGTATATTTGACTAAATCATTTCCAACAACATAAAAATAAGCACTCTGTAGTCTCTTAGAAAGTCTAGGAAGGATATCTTATCTTATTGGTCAGTAGAGTGCATACAGCATAGCAACAGTGCTACGATAATCACCTTAAAGAGAATAGGGTTATCACAATGAACTGATGCCTGCTTGCATGAACACATGGACAATGGCAGAGAAAATGTGCTTTCCGAGATATTTGTCCCTGAAAGCAAGACATTGATTTTTCTGTGTTATGTTGGAGCTATGGAGAGTAATACATGATTTTTAGGGGCAAACTTGAAATGATGTTGGAAATGTATTGTCTTGTGCACAAGAGAATAACTGTAGAGGTAACTTCTGGCATACAGTTAAAATATTAGCAACTATGC